>BMAW01081373.1:59292-177592 GCA_019974015.1 Nephila pilipes
ATAGAACAACAGAGCAAGTTAATGAACTCACTGTACCTGTGTGAATGCTACAATGAATTTAAAAAGATAGAAAGTTACTTTTCAGGCTAATTAACATGTTTCAAAGTTTCTATTTTATAAAGAAATTTCCCAAGATTAAATATAATTTAAGATATAACTGCAGAATAAAAAAAATCTGTTAGTATTTGGAGAAAAAATGTGAAAGAATGTTTGCCAATTAAAGCAACTTTCCCCCCAAATCTATCCTTTTAGATCAGTTCTGAAAAAATATGTATTTGTAAAAAAGCAATTATCATAAGAAATTTGATTTTAAAATTCAGAGCGCTATTTTAGCTTACACATTAATAATGAATTCATTAAAATTTTTAATTGGTGGCATAAATTTATTTTAATTTTATTCCTTCTTACTCTTTCTTATTTCTTCTTTAAGTCCTTAACTTTATTTTTGCTTACAAAATCAGCAAATTTAAAGTAGGGCACTGAGAGATTGAGAATATAAAAAATTAAGTTACACGAAAAGTATTCGAAAGCTGGAAAATATTATTGTGCCAAATCGATTAATTATTTTTTTACAGAAACAATTTTTTTCAGAAAAACATTCGTTTGTAATTTTGAACATAAAAAGAATTCAATTGGTGTTTCTTGTATTGCCATCTTAATTGGTGAAAATGTTTTCGATTGATTTTATGGAAGTTCGAATATTTCGAGTAATTATGTTTTAATAAATATTTTATGGTAAGTATTTTGCATACTGACCACTTATTTATTTACTGAAATAATAGATTATAGGATTTTCTTACCTGTAATTATGTGTATGATAAACTTAAAATTATTGATGTCCATTTTTTAAGGAAATATTCTTTTCCTAAACGAATAAAAATATAACATGAAAAGCAAACCAATTTATCCAGTTAAATAAAATATTTATATTAATCTTATCACATAGATCTTATGTGTATCATATAAATAGCGAGGAAACTTTTACTCTAACCAATTTCTATAATTAGTTGATATAAAATTGGAATAAATGATCATATATGTATGTCATACATGTATACACACACACATTATTGTAAAGGAATAACGTAGTTTAAAAGTAGTTTTCTTAAAACTAATTTTCTTTAATTAAATGGGAATTAATATCATATTAATTTATAAATATCACGTTAAATGCATGATAATTTACTTGAGTAAAACGTACGAATGAGTAAAATGGTGAGTAAATTATACAGAGGAGAATAACAAAAGGCGCAAAATAAATTAAAATGTACAACGGTTCTTCAGTCTCCAAGTAAAGCTTAATATTTGTCACTTTTATAATATTTAAGAAACTTTATAAAAAGAAACATTAATCTAAAATTACCTGGACATTCATTCCCCACTGGATGTTGATGGAAACAGCGGTCTTGCGTCCACACAGTGGTCAGTTGTTTCCTGTGTTAAATTTATATTCAAGTGAAAGAAAAATTTCTTCTAACTGCATTTTTAAACTGTTATTATTAGTGGACATTGATCTGTTCTGTGAAAAAAAAAGCTCTGATTAATCTACCCTTGGATGTACCGATACTTTGAGATGAAAATACATAGATACGGAGAGAAAATTGCTCTCGGTAATTTCAAAACAAATGATGCGTAAAAAATAACAACCTTGACAAAGTTGACCAGCAAAAATAATGTAAAATTCAGTGAGAATTTTCAATAACGAATAAGTTTGAATGGATTTTTTTTTTTGACTTTCTTTCAGTCATTTAAGTATTTATCATCAAAATAACTCAAATACCTATAAAATGTTTATATCATTGGTTGTTACAATGTATAAAAGTTTCTTAAATTTATAAACATTACGATATTTATAAATTTAAGAGAAGACTATACGACATACGAAATAAATTGACTTTAGGAGCCTACCTCTTGATATATTCCATAAAAGGTGTTAAATACGGCACTTTATTGAATAAGATGTTTTGCTTCAAGCATGTTAGTATTTTAATTAGACATATTAATATTTTCAGTTCAAATATGACAATATTTTGACGCACATTTACATATTACACACATACAAATGCATGCAAACTCATGTACGCACACATGCACATAAACAAATGCAAGTAAAGTAAGTAAGTTTGTTAGTAAACCACATATCTGCACGTATTTCTTAATATTTTTTTTAAAATTATTATTATCATACCATGAAAATCTCACTAGGCATGAAAACATCCTATTATTTCATTTTCTGTCTTTTCTAAGCAATTATTTCCAAATTGATCAGACGTAAAAGTGAAGATTGATTCAAAATATGTTCCTATTTTTCAATGCTTGTGTTTAAAAATGTCAAAAAAAGCATGTAAAATTCGAAAAACATTCCTCTATGTAAAAAAGCATAAATTGCTGAGTGTTGCAGGAAAATATTATCATTGGAGAACATCTTATCTCAGTGCACAGATGTTACCCAGTACAGCTATAATATTGAAACTAAAACAAACAAAAAGCAGAGGTTTGCAGAACAAAGCTAAGAAAGATTTTGAGTTTTTTTTTCTTAGTCAGCATGCTAAGCAAAAAGCCACTTTTAGATAATTTTCAAAAGAATTATCAGTATTAAGATATAAAAATCTGTAATTTGATATATTTTAAACATACTGTTTCAACTTTTATATCATGTTTTTAAGCTAAGCTATCATTGATTAACTTATTACTTGGTTTTCATTAATTAAGTCAAGAATATATTGTTAAGAAGAGAGAATATTTCCATTAAATTATTATGTATAAAACATACTAGAAATATATATATATAGAAGAAATTGCTAATTGTTTAGTTTACTGAGTAGTATTTACCTTTAATATACTATAAACTTTTTTCATTATTTAAATCCTGACATTGAATTTTTATTACTCCAATTTGATTACATTTGAATATCGACAGGTTGCATTTTGTCAAATAATCAAAATTAGGAATTTTATTAGTTGAAACAGTTTTCTGAATGATACTAAAAAAATTTGATTAAACACACATTTTTCAAATACCAATAGAATTGTCATTTCGTACTTATAATTAAGTTCAGATTAAAGGGACTCTGTAATTTACATGAAGATTAACCCAAACATTGTTACTCATTTTTAAATGTTAATAAATTTGTTAACTTGAATGCTTTCATCTTACTTTAAAATTAAAAGAAAGTGATTGCTTAAAAATTATTTCGGAAATCACCATTCATTTTCTGAATGTTAATAGCTTTGCTAGGTCTTAATTTCCAATAAACAGAATTTAACTGTTAAAGGAGAGAGAGAGAGAGAAAAGCTGTTTGGAATTTTAATTTTATAATAAACCGAAGTTTCCATAGTTTGTTATTGGATTATTATGCACGTTATGATTTTAAGTTTCAGATATTTTGCCTATGTGAATGCATTATAAAAAGTAAATTCTTTTGAGATAAATAGAGGATTTAATTCTTTTGGCCCTATATTAGCTTTAATTACTATCAGATTATACTGACTTAAAATAATATGGAAAAGGAATACGAAAATTTAAATTCCCAAAATTACTACATTTCATTGAATCAAAAATTTTAAAATTATTTTATTGTGAAGATGATTGATGATGATGAAATGTTATTTTGTTGTAGAGGAAATTAAGCAAATAGAACAATTTAAATTTAAAAAACAGGCATCTCTCAGATAACAAGATTTATTGATTCCATGTTATTCGAGGGATGTCCGCAGATACGTATATTGAATTAACTATAGCGCTGTTAATACTTCCTACATATAACTAATTTTCCTTGTAATCCAGCGATATGTATAGGTACATATGTACTACGTATTAGAGTTAATTTTTAACAAGAATATCCATGTCCTTGTGCGATTGGAATTCCGTGTTATTCGAGAGTCGTCGCAATTTTGAGCCTTGCTTTTCACGATTTGAAACAATTCAAGTACAGATCTATTCGAGGAATGACTGTATCCATCAAGCAAAAAGTTAATAGCATACTTTATGTCTGAATTTTCAATGGATTAAATTACAACTATATTACTTTGATTGCAACATGTAACTATTGTGATTAATGATTTAATAATTAACATTTTTCTTTGATTAGAAACAGTTTTAGTTTTCTTCATATAATAGAAATTAGTCAAATTTTGAAATTTGATTCCTAATTTGATTACTTATTTGTTTCTTTTTTTATTATTAATGAATAAAAACTTCTTTTCTCAAATGAAATGGAAAAAAAAAAAAAAAACAAACACAACTTGTAATGTTAAAATATGCTACATTTTTTTCACAAACGCCTGACAACCAACTCATATTCAGAGTTAAAAACAATGGGGAAGTTCAAGATTCAGTTACGATAATGTTGGATAATTTATGTATTTTATTGAGAAATTTCCGTAAAGAGCAATAATACATATAAATCTTATTTGGACTATTTCCCTTATGTACAGAGATTTTGCCAACTATAAAATGTACACCAAATCAATTAGTGCTATTATTTATAATTTCTTACTTCTATAGATTAATTAATGTTAAATTTTGGAAGGAGGACTGAGCAATGAGAAAAACTTGGGATCAGTGATATCATCTTAACTCTAGAACTTGAAGGATAATCCAGGAGTTGAATTCGACTAATTAAAAAAAAATATTTTGGTTGATTAATTAACGTCGTTTTGGTTTTTTTAACGTCGCATTAGAAGCAGTATGAAGGTTATTGGCAATGGACCTCGTAATTTTGAATCTCGGTCAAGTGACGAGGACGACGCCTGAGCTGGAGCAAAAATATTTTGAGAAAATGTTAGATGATGATCATATATGTTGCAATTTACCTAAAATCCTTTGAAAATCCAGAAGTAGGAATTGTTTTGCAAATATTTTTTCTGCCCTAGGGTATTACATTATGTATTGGGTTTATACATGGAATTAATCCATGTACTGATTAAGTTTAGATTTCATTGTCATACATTTGTTACTTAATTGCATGAGAAATAGAGTCATTTAGATGTGGGGAGCTTGAAACTTCTCTAGTACTGGTTTCGAATTTCCTGCTATTTTGGAGGTTACTAAGAACAAAAGCGAGTGTTTCAGTCTCAAGCAAGAAGACACTCTGTTTGAGAGTGAGTGACGATGAATATATTTTTTTTCGAGTTAAAAGTGAAAAAGAAGTTTTTGGTTCCCTAATTATTTTTTCAAAATTTAACTGAAATTAATAAAATTTGCCACTTAATATGTTTATTGCATTCAGTTTTAAATTTTATCGATAGTTTTATCTAGTTACTATTTTTTGTTAAATTTTCAATTTCAAAATGACTAAGGTTAAAAATTTAATGTTGTTCCATATTTTGAGGAAGAATGTCGCCTGTTATTCAGGTATTTTTTTCTAGAATTTAATTCAAAATAAGATGATTTTAAATTGAAGACAACTTCTGTCTTCCTTAACACTTCAGTTGCAAAGAATATTTCATCATTTTCTAATAAATTGCTTAATTATACTTTTAAAGAAAGTATTTGTTAAAAAGAATAATCAAAAAACAATAATTTGCACAAATGATCAAAATTTTAGTTCATATTTCGTCTTGTGTGTGTATAGAAAGCTTCTTAAGTGCTATAGATTTAAGTAAGTTATTTACAGTGAGTTCGATATCATAAAATTAAAAAAATTCCGTTTAATAACATAAGTACTTGGGTAATTTGAGATGAGAGTGAAAGGTACATTTTCTCTTTAAATACCTAGTCACTATTTACAATTCAAATAAATTAAAATTACATTACATATTGTAATAAGATGTGGAAATATGATATTTTAAGTGAAGAAAATTTTAATTTTTATATTTCATCGTTTTTAGCAACTAAGGTTTTTAATATAAATTTTCATTAGGTCTTCTTTTTCTTCTTTTCTAAAAGCAACTAAATATGATATTTATTTAATTGCATAAGGTTTGATCTTGTATTATTTATATTACGTGATGTAAAATGAAAATGACTCGAATCGTAAATATAGAAATAATTTCAAACAACCAGAAATTCTAAGGAAGAACAAATTACACTTATATTACATTAAATATAATGTAATTGATATAAGTATCCTAGTTAAAAAATTTTACCTTCTACTCATTTTTATCCTTTTCTAATCTATGATCACATTTTCTGGTTAAAAGGAGAAGCATAAGCGATTTTTTCTTTCCTTTTCAAGTAGCTGCATTGCTTTATTATTGTAAGAAAAAATAAGAGATTCTTAAATTTTGCGAACAAGTAACCAAGCTTCCTGTAGTCCTTTCCCCCCTTAAGTTTGTGATAAAACAATTTACAGTAAATTTGTAAATACTTGTTCAAATGTCCTGTACTCTCCAACAGATATCATTAAGAGATATTTGAAACGAATTTTTTTTTTTAAGTTATAAAAATAATAATTAAAATAGCAACAAAATTACATTTTGGTAAAGATTCGTAAAAGTTATGAAATAAAATAATAACTAAATTCATTATGTTATTTTGTAACATAAAAGTTTTCGTTATTTCTATAAATATTCAAAATTTGAGTTATTATTCACTTCTTAAAAGATTTGTGAAATTCTTTTTAATATCTTAGTAATTTTAATCAGGACCTTTTTTATAACTGACGATTAAATAATTTTTATTTTATTTTCACAAAGAAATTTAATATTTTCATTGAATTATTTTTCTTCTTAAGCATATTGCTATGTTGTACAATCATAATCCTCTTATAATATTAGCTATCTATAATGTTCATTGATTATTTTAAAAACAAATTAATGACATTTTGAACTTAATAACTGATTATAAATTAAAATGTTAGAATAAGTTATTTAAAAATAGTATTTTATTTTAAACTGTTTATAAGAAATAACTAAGCTGGAAACAAATCTTTGATACGTATGAAATTGAACTCAAGTACTGACACAGCATTTTTAAATTATGATAACTGATACATTTAATTGTGTTGTAAGAAAATTGTCAAGTGTTTATTCTTTTTATTTCTAAAAGATTTCTTTACTATTGTTTCCATAGTTACTACTACAGATACTCTCGCTGGGTCTAAGATATGAATTACTTCAATGTTATTTAATTCAAGTAAGATAATATAGTATACAGTTATCTTATTAACTCGCTTACTTAAAAAAAGGAGTGTTATGAGATAGAATTTGAAGATTCGATTGTTTTCTTCATTATACTTCATATTTGCTGAAAGGCATAAAAACAAATATTGATAAATTTACACGATACGGGTATATCCTGTTTTATCAATTTTCTATGACGTTAGAGGAGATCCGTTATATCTATAAAAGACTGTGATTCTTTTACTTATCAGAATTCCTTGTGCTTCCGAGAATTCCATAAGCGCTATGTTAGGGTTTCGGGCCATCTTATTAGCACTATGTGCTATTGTAATCTCAAATGCGAAATTTGTGGATTATTCTGGGTAAGCTATGATACATAAGTTTTTAAAATGTACACGTTAGAAAAAAATTAATAATATGTTACTTACTGGAAATTAAGTTTGATAGTATCTTTTAAAGAAAAATGATTGATTAAAAATATCTTACAATTTACTGTTGTTTGGAACTGTTTCAAGTTGCCGAGATACAAAAATATGTTTAACAGAATAAAATATTGTTAGGTGTCCCATATAATCACTGTTTAAGTATTCATTTAAAAACTTTAAAAAATTTCTCTAATTTTATTTGAAATTACTGAAATTGTAGAACGGATTAACAATATTATTTCATAGAAATGAGGTATATTTTTAACGAAGTTTTGATGAAAGTCAGAATTTTCTCATACCATAAATATTTAATTCTGCTCATATTGCATTTTTCATCAATATGTAACATCTTACGAGAATTACCCTTCATAACATTAACTAAGAAATTTCAGTTATCTTTAATTTCAGAACGCAAATCTGAAAATGAATCAGAGAATTTTGAGATTTTCAGAAAAATGATAATACATATTTATTTAAAATACTTCATTTATAATTCATAATATTATATATCGTGTAATTGTTATGTAATCTTAATAATAATACATCTAAATTAATTTTAAATCTCACCATGAAAGACCTTCCCTACTAAAAATTTTATTACTTTTTTTCACGTTTACTTCAACTGTAAAAATGACATTGTAGTTTAACTGTTCTAGATAGATCATCTGCAAAGAGACCCTTAACCTTTTTAGTAAGGCTATCAGGAATATCTACTGAAACTTGGTTATAGCTTAAGGTTGAGTCTGTGAAGTTCTGAAGCTCCATAAAGCGTAGTGAATAAAAGAACGTTTTATGAAGTGGAATCTGAAATAGAGAGCGGGGATAAACATCACTGCAGAGAAATGGAACGCTTTGATTTTCGATACTGAAATATTTTTGTATTTTGAGTCTAATTCTTTTATCTCTCCGTAGTATTTTTGTGGTAGAAATTCATTGAATCAGAAATAAAAGAATAATTAAATATACATTTTAATAAAGGATTACAATACTAGAAATACTTCAATTGAAACTGTGGAATCAAAGAGCCAAAAAAGAAAATCGGAGAGTGGACTAAGTACATTAAATTTATTTCAGTTTTTACGCTTTTCTATTCAATTCTGTTATAAATATTTTTGATGAATTTAATCGTATTATTATGTTTAAATATCTTTTGGGCATCTAAAATTATAAATAAAGAATCAGGATTTAAGAACATTAATGAATTCATGTTACAAACTTTTAAATATTATTATTAGTTTTACGTAAAAAGATATAAATTTTAATATTTAAATATTTTAGTTTTACCATAATTTATTATCAGTCTAAGAAAATGTAAATTTACAATAATGAATGCAAATATTTCTTGCTAAATACTGATAAATTTTAGCATTTTACTCATGCAAAATAATATATCAGATATTGAATTAAATATTTGTTAATTTTTTACTGGTAATTATTATCATTTTGGTGAATTTTTAATGTCTTCCCCTTTATTATAGTAATTATGTTGTTGTTCTTTACAGACACAAAGTCCTGACAATTACACCCAAGTCAGAAGCACATTTAGAATTCCTTCACAAGTTACGAAATGACTACTCGGTATTTATTTTGTTTTTTATTGTAATTTTTATAAATTACTGAAATAATATTTAATATAAAATTAAAGTATTAATTTACAATATTAGTGCTAATAATGTCAACTATATTGTAATTTCATTGACCATTCACATGATACTTTTATTTACTGAATTAAGTGTATTTTCATTCTTAAGCTTCTCTTGATCAGAATAAATTACTAATTTAAATAATTATTAAATACCTCAATTAGATCTCTTAATTTTATTATAATGATTATAATTAGGATATAAAAATGAGGTAGAGAGAGAGAGAGAGAAAGCAATTTCCACATTTTAAAGAAGAAACAATAATTTGATTTTTAACTATACTTCTGGTAGAATACTTATTTTTTACATATTTTTTTTATTTATTAGTATTTTTGTCATTTTTGCTGGTTCTACTAATTTCTTGATAATTTATGGTACAAAAGCTATGTTATTATATATATTATACAATTTCCTACATTTTGCTTAAGAATTCTGTCATTATTGTAAATAACGAGTATTATATAACATTATAATGATTTATTTGTAAGAAAATAATTGTCTTATAAATCATTATCAATCTATATTTGGTATTCATTTGATTATATTGTAAGAAATCTTTCTCAACCTTTTGTTTATCTATACGTGTTGATGAAATGGATGAATTAGTATCATTATAGACTTTGAACGACAACGTAAATTTTAATTTTTTGATAAAATTTTCTTATCGAATGCTTAAATTCTAAACTTAATTCTTTCAGTAACAGGAATAATTTTCGGATTTCATTTATATGTTTTCTGATGCTGACTATTCATACATATTAGAATTTAAAATTGTGATTTTCTAATTTTTTGACATTATTTGGCTGCTATCAAACATTTTAATATACATATTCTATAGTTCTATATTTCTATATTCTATAGTTCTATAATTCTATGTTCAAAGGTTGAATAATAACTATTGTCCTCGAATTTTTAGTATAAAAGTTTTCTTTGCATAGAACGAATCACTTTTCATTTAAGCAACTTAATTTCGACTTTTTTCTTTTGATAATAAGAAATTCAAAACCTTTTTACTAAACTTATCAAATAAGTTTTGCTTTCCGTTTTTTTAAAAGGTCCTAGTGAATAAAAACAGCGGTGTAAATTCTGATACAAAAATTAAATTTCCAATTAAAAGTTTAATTTTAGAATTAAAATGACAAAAATATCGTTTAACCAATGATAATATATTTTACTAGCTATTAAATTTTATCAGACACAATCCCTGTAGCTTTTAAGTCAACCTTTATTATCGAAAAAATAGACGATTATCGATAATTTTTTTTTTACAATGAGAAGTGATTATTAAAGAATAATAATAAAAAAAATCAAGATTCAACTTAAGAAAAACAAAAGGACATCTCAGAACATCGCTGATTATGATTATGTCAACAAATAACTCCTCCTTAGTTCCAAAATATGACCTCAATAAAAAGGAGAATTTTATCTTTATTGTTGAAGATTTCTAGAGCCTTATCAAAAAAAGAGGTTTGAGATATTGATTTTAATACATTGTCATCTTTAGTAGTTTTGATAGAGCTATAACCATTATCAGAAATACATAAATCAAATGAAGATTTCTTTTATATGTCTTCAATAACAATGATTTTAAATATCTTACATTTATGAAGTGCAGATATGCATTTTATAAAAGATATTCATTGTGATTTAAAATGATATTCAATAAGATTTTTTTTAATTAAAATACATTACTTTGAATAGAGTTAAGAGTAGTTATTGTTTTTGTTTCATTGAGCATTTATGAGAAATTATTAACTTTTAATTTTTCACAGATTAAGGTTAATAATATAGTTTTTCAAGTTTTCATAAGTAATATTATTCCTGAAAAGATTTCATTATCTTAACTTTCATCATTGCAAACAGCAAAATATCATAAAATATCCTTCATTTTTTCAATTATGTAAGTTTATTCATAATTTACTTATGAGCCATTTCCATTTAGTAAGAATGCATAGTTACATTTAAATAAATACACGAAACAATTTTAATCCTCATTTAGATTTCTTAGGAAGAGCTTTATTTTTTGTGATATATTATATGTAACTTTTAATCTTGGAAGAATAAATTTAAATATATATTAGTTTCCCTGGTATATGAATGACGAGATTTAATTTCTCTTAAATTTATGACAATTTACAATTTAATGAATTTGAGGAAGCTCCATTCTAATGCTTAAGAATTGTAATTCATTAGACTTGCTTAGAAATTTCTCTAATTTTTATGGTATTGGAGAAGAAGACAAAAAACAAGTTTAGCTGTTTTTATGTATGACATAAAGAAAATTGTTCACTCTGAGAAACTAAATTTTATTAATTTGTTAGTTTTAAATAAACTAATTTACTACAAATATTCATTTACAAATAAATAATAATATTCTCATAAGAAAATCTTAATATTTTTCCTAAATGTAGTAATAACACTTTCACATATATAAGTTTAGATTAATTAAAAAAACTGTAACTGATACAATTTACGAGTAATTCTTACAAGAAACCAGGATTTGATGAATATATTTAGATCTTTAATGATGATAAACATAGGATATATAAAATCCCATACGCACACATAACATCAACTAATAATGTTACACTTTTTAGATACTATAATCAAAGTATAAGAATTCAACTAACAATATTTCATGAGAAATTACATTTTATACATTCTGTATAAAAAATTAAAAAAAATTAACTTTAAAATATTATATTTTGAAAACTTTCAGTAACCTTGGTCTAGTCTGTGAAGAAGTTTCAATGTATTCTTGAAATATCTGGATTTTATATTGAAATAGGAATTTTTCGAAATTTGAAATCCTTATTCCAATGAATGGAAGAAGGCCTGAAGTCTATATCTAGACACTACTCAGACAGACCATATATTTTGTATTAAGTATTTTCACAACTCCGAATTTACTGCCAGTAACTGCGTTGAAGTAATTTAAAGCTTCAGTATCTATTTGGAATTCATCCTGTTTTGAAACAGAACGTTCAAATGGCATTTTTGAAAAACTCTCAAGTCTAACGGTATGAAACGGGTTTTAATAAGCAATCTAGTGAAATGCGAAAAAGTTTTTAACTATCATATGAAATTTTTTGTTTAAGTTAATAGTTTACGAAAATATTGTAAATAAAGTTTCTATATGAATATGAAATACAGCTTTGTTTATTGTAAAAATACTACAATTTTCTCCGTTAAAATTGAGAATTTTCATAAGTATGTGCATCAATGTTTTACTTATTTTACTAGAACAACTATATTCTCTTTATTTTGAAATAACTTAAAAATTCTAGAAAGCTTTTTTTTTGGTAATCAATAGTAAATCGAAGATTTGAAAAACTTAAATGTAATTTGTTGTTATTTTAAATCATTTTTTTATAAATTTCCTGTAAATTAGAATTTGGAGTAACTTAATCTTAACGTATTTATTTTTATTATTTAATCTTAAACTATTATTTTCATTATTTATGCTAAAATGTTGTTTTCGTGTCTATTTAATTTAGTAAATATTGTTGTACATAAATTAACAATGTTTTTCTTAGTAAAAATAGAAATAATAAAATTAAAATGCAAATAATTTAATCAGTTAAAGTAAGCTTAAGAAATACAATTAGAAGCTATATATATATATATATATATATGTGTGTGTGTGTGTGTGTGTGTGTGTTTGTATGTAGCATTTAAATAGCAATATTTTAATCAAAACAAGTTGGAGAGTAATTTAAATAATTAAAAAAATAGCACAATACGTAAGAAGTCATTACTGTACTGTAAGAAAACAATACTAACGACACACTCGAATTCCTTTAAATATGAAGATAAAATTTATGTACAAAGGAAAAAAAGAATAAACATAAATAAGAAAATATAACTATAAAAGGAAAACATTAAATACTATAGAAATTTTCAAAGCAAAGTAAATTAAACGAAAAAAGGAACTGACCACAGCCAAATTAAAAAAGTTATCTGAAAGAGGTAGATAAATTGAAAAACTGAAAAATTAACTATTGAAGTTAAACAAAAGAATGGAGTAAAATAAACATAATGCTTGGCAGGCTTTAGACTGTTATGTGTGTTAGGTATTTCCGGAACTATTGGCCACTCTATCCTCATCAACAAAATATATGTCATAAAAGTTTTGAGCCAAAGATACATTTGAAAAAAGATAAAACAAACATATTCATTCTGGAAACGTACAATAAGACAGACAAGCTAACCCTTAAAATCCAAAATATAAAAACATAATATAATTTAAAAATAAAAAAAAAATTATTAATAATATGTATTTTTGTTTTATGTAATGTTATACTTTCAGTAATTTAAGGAGTTTTCACATTATAACTTCGTATATATTTAAATTACTGATAATTACAGATTATTGAAATTTAAAGTTTTGCCCTTTTGATTTTGATTAAATACATGCTTTTGTAATTTTGTAATATTTTGGATTTAAAAGTTTTAATATATATATATAATAGGTATTTCAAGAGAGAAATAGAGTGAATAATGAAAATTTTAAATTAAAAGCTTCACTTAAGTTTTGTTCCTTGGAAAGAGATCCCTTCGGTACTGTCGGTAATATTATTTTATGAAAGAAACCGATGTCATAAACATACGAGAAAATGTGATTATGGTAAACACACACTTATATTTCTTCTACAAGTAAATACTCAGCACTTTGCACTTTAATTAATCCTACATACTGAAATATTTGCACAAATTAGTAATTCCAGCATCAAAAGCAAAAGAAAAATCTTACAAACAAAAGGCAACCGACGGTGTCTTGTAGCACCGAAATTGCTGTCATTATTGTAATTCAAGGACATTCCTGGAGTAAAAGAGGTAACCATGATTATGATCAGCGAAGCGAGAAGTAGCAATACCTTTTCCTTCCCATTCTGGTCTTTTGCAATATTATGAATCTTTTGTCGTGTTTATGGATCGATTTCTGGGAGAAAGATAGTTGAACAACAACTTTTTCGTAGTTTTATCAATTTCACAGTCGGAAGGAGGACCTGATATGTTCTCGCCTTGTAGTCAATAATGTTTTTCTGGGTTGAAAATAGTTATTTTATTCTATACTCGATTTTTTTTAAATCTTTGTATCGTTGCACGTATATCAGGCATTTTAGGTTTGATTTTTAATGTTTGCGGATCTTAGGGCTTTAATTCTATTTTCAATATTATTTTTCTAAAAAGGATGGAAAACTATTATTTATAAATATTTTATAATGAACGGTTGAGAAGGTGCAGGAGTAATGATAAGTAAAATAGATTATCTTTTATTTTATTTTCATATCTATTAATACAAGATTCAATTAAAACCTCATTGACATTTTATTATAGAGTCATGTATAAAATATTTGTATTAGAAGTATACAATAATTATGTTATTATATTTGTGCTTTAAGCATTCTTAGAATTTAAAAATTCATCTAGAAATTTTTTATTTAGAATTTTTTTTTAAATGTTTGATTTCGTACAATATGAAATTAAGTATAAAAAATGATTCATTTAAGTTGTTTCAAAATCAGAATGCATGCTTAAAAGCCCTATTAAATTTGATAATACACATAAATAGGAGATAGTAGCAATAAAGTACAAACCAAATAATGATGTGCATAAACGAAGAAATGAAACTTTGTTGTTTATAAGAGAGAGTCATATAAAATATTTTAAAGTATAGCTTATACTGTAAATGGCATCATCAGTGCTTGGATCTAGTTAAATTGCATTTGTATACAGGAATAATATATATATTCTTACATACGAATAACTTAAAATTATAATAAATAGTGAAACACACAACATATCCTTTTATGCATTAATTTTTCTTTTAAACTTTTTTACCAAATAAAGCAAAAAAATTAATACCCAGAACAAAATTATGAAATGTATTAAAATGTTGTTTATTCATCTCATAATAATTTATCAACATGTAATATTAAAATGAGTTTTGTATCAAATGCTGTATTTTTTGATTACTGACTCTACAAACATTTGTTTGAACTGCTTCTAAGTGCATAAGAAAAAATAGCATGCAATAAACGAATCAAATTAATGTTATAATTTCATTTTTTGCAGAAAATAAGTACATAAAAATTGATTTATTTTCTAACATTTTTAAATTGTAAGGACCTCTAAGAAATCTTACTCTCTCTTGCTCTCATCGAATCCCAATGATATCTTAGCTCCAACTCTGAATATTAGATAAATCCATCATACAATACTGATATTGATGATTCCTATTAAGATGCTTTCGAATATATTTATGTTCATTAGTAGGCTAGTGTTCAAAGTAGCAGAATTCATGTTGAGTATAGGATTCGATATTAATTTTAGTGGGCTGTAAAAAAAAATAAAAATACTGAATTCTAAGTTTTATTTTCTAAACAGCATCGTTTCTCTTCCTTTTCTTTACTTATCTTTTATTTTGAAGATTATAATATATTATTAGTTAGATTATAAAAGACAAATTTATGTCAGAAATTAAATTTCTGTCTGAGAATTTTTACAATTTTCTGTACTTCTTAAGCTTTCGACAAATTAAAAAACATGCAATTTTTATAACTTTCTATTTTGCTCTGTTCTGATTAAAATATTAATTAAATTTCTATAAACATGCTGCAGTTACATAAGCTTTTAATAAGGTATTCATAGAGTTTTCAAGCATAGTTAAAAGTTTTAAATGCGTTTTAATATCTTAGGTGGATCTGTGGAACGAGCCTAGGTATACTGATGTACCAGTCATGGTACATTTAAGACCGGAGTTGATAAATGCTGTAGAAGAAGCTTTGGGTACCCAGAATATTGAATATGATGTTGCATTTTATGACCTACAAAGGTAAAACATTTATTTTAAACCAAATTTGCTTTTACATTTTCAAAATACTAATTTGTAGCAAAATGTAAGTTTTATTAAAACTCATCACTAAAAAAATGCAATCAACTAAAACTAGTTTTAAAAAAGCATTTTGTTTTATATACTCATGTCATTAGTATTTCTTTTATAAAATTACAAAGATAAATAAAATACCAAATTTAGAGAATGATATTTTTTTAATTGATAAAATACTAGAAGCAGTTATCTATAACTAACAAAAGTAATTATTAGTTATCTAGAGCATTTTTATATCAAAGAGCTAATTATTTTTGAATAGATAATCGTTTACAGCTTACTTTTAGCTCAATTTTTTTTTTTAATTCAGAATGGTTTTTGATATTCATATTCTTCTGGAAAGCCGTAATAATTTAAAATTATATTTGATTGTATCGTAAAAAAAACTAACAAAAAGGGTTTTAATTATTTTGGTAATTATTTAAATATTTTTTAATAAAATATTATTACAAGAGAAAATCGGTAAAGTTAATAAAATCAAATTAAAAGCTTAAATATTCAATAGTAATGATACATTTCCAAATCCTCCGCGCCTACTTTTTTTTTATTTTAAATTTAATGACATATAGAAATTTTATCATTAAGTTATTTTAAATCAATGGGGGAATTTAATTGTTAATGGAGAAAATATTGAAAAATTTTAACAAAAGTTATTAGAGCTAAAAGTATACTACAAAAATCTTTTGCGTATGATAGATATACATATTAGAAAAAATGTGTGCAAAAGTTAATGAGGATTAAAAACAAGATAGAAATTTTAGCGTTTTGAGACCCGTATTCCTGAGCTAAAATGAGCTAAAAAGTAAATAATTTTGTATGTTATTAATAATTCTTTTAACTGAGAGAGAAATAATTTTCGTCGTAAGCATCCATCGTAAATATATGTATCTATTTCCATAAGACCATTGCTTGTAAAATAGCGCCGTTTTCACCATGAAATTTTTATTTATGCAATTAAGACTTAATTTAAAATTATTATATTTTTACAAATAAATCTCTCTATTACCTCTTACCATTCATTCATTTCTAATTATATA
Organism: Nephila pilipes; assembly: GCA_019974015.1. Classification (NCBI taxonomy): domain Eukaryota; kingdom Metazoa; phylum Arthropoda; class Arachnida; order Araneae; family Nephilidae; genus Nephila; species Nephila pilipes. The sequence continues at coordinate 76,355 of BMAW01081373.1, forward strand.
AAATCATGTTTGTGTTCAATTTTATTAAAAAGGATTGTTACTATCAACAAAGAGCTACAATTACTAAGAAGATTACATTGCAAAATATAACATTGACATTTAACTTAAAAAATTGGATTTTTCTTAACTATATTTAAAATTGCATCATTTAAATTATAGTGGGAAAAAATTGAAAGCAAACTTCAGTAAGATGTAAATTATTATGAAAATTCAAGATATTTAAATAACTTTAATTTATTTAGACTGTAATTAGTAAATCATTTTGCAAAAAAATTGTGATTCTAAAAATGAATGAAATCCGTTATACTTTGAATTTTTTTTTTATTATTACTCTTTGTTCTATAAAGAACAATAAAAAATGCTCCTTTCAGCTGTGATTTTCAGATTACTTAAATTCTTAATTTTGTTAATTTTAAAAATAAGTAATATTACTGTTATCCCAAATAAAATTGTTTGATTAATATGCAGATGTATATATATATATATATATATATATATATATATCATCATATATTATACAGCTTAGAAATGAAACACATTCACTTTCTCTTAAAAAATGTCTTAAACAACCTTTAAAACTGAATAAGAAAAGTCAATATATTACCAGCTGTAATTACTGAAATTTTTCTTATTTCAAATAGTGTGTCGCTTTTAATAAATAGTTTTGAACATATTTTAATGAAGTGATGTATACTTCTCTAGCGTGATTTCTTCAGAAAGAACAATGAATAGTCCTAGCAACCTCAGTCATGCTTCTGGATTCGATTTTGGAAAATATAATGAATACGATAAGGTAAATAAATAAGGGCTTAGTGCTTCATAATCGATTATAATAGAATAATTAATTTTATAAAACATTTAATCACTCATATAGATCATAGTTAAAAATTTTATGAAACTTTACATTATTTAATATGTATATTTTAAATCATTACATTGGGTCTTAAGCCAAATTGATAAATAACTTGAATAATTAAAGCTGTAAATAATTATTTTTGCAATTTAGATGCTATTTCTGTTGGATGCTTATAAAATGAAATAATAACTTCATAAATATAAAACGTAACCCGTAATATATTTTCAAGTTTAATTTTTTTTATTCTGCGAATTTTAAATCAGAATTAATTTATTTCTTTGAAAACAGCTATGACACTTCCTAGAATTGTTTTCTGAAACAGTTTGTCTAATTTTTTGATGGTACACTTGAAGACATATACGCTTATTCATATAAATTGATTTCATTATTTGATACTGAAATGCAAGCCAAATATCAAGATATTTGAAAACACGAAAAAGTATTTAAAACAAAATTGTTTAAATTAAAAATATTTTTGTATAAAATAATTTATGTAGATTAGGCCACAATCAATGTATTAATGCATATAAAAATAAATTTATATCTCTAACTCTTCTCCAAGAAATATATTATGTTAAATCCTATTTTATATATACTGAAAAAATAAAAACTCTTAGAATAAAGTACAAACTACAATTGGATTCGGAACTAAATTTAAATATTTTTTATTAATAGAATAAGAAGAAAATTTATATTTTTATCTTATAAAATACGCATACTATAAATTAATCAAAATTTATCAGTAAATTTACTTCCATTCACATAGATAACATAATCTGATCAATTATGAATTTATTTTCCTACAAAAGGGGCACAAAGAATTTCTCCTGAATAGAATCTACGAATCCTCACTTTCTATTTGCTAAGTCTCTTTCACATAAAAATGTTATCCCTCAACTTACGTACATTTGCATTTGAATTATGCCTGAGCTAAATTCTTTGACGCTTAAAATGTAGTTATCGCAGACCGAATAAATCGCATCAAGCATGACTGCCTTGCAATATTTGCAACGTTGAAGAATTCTTCCCTTCATTTTTATATTACTTTAGGCAAAGACTTTCTAATCTTAAGAGAGATTTATTCTTTCTTTCCTTTAAGTCGAAGAGCATTCAGTTTAGGGTTTTATACTCAGAAGTGTTGAAACTAAATTTCTTGTTCAAATAAAACTTTAAAATTCTCTTCCAGATATCAGTTGAAATGTGAAACTAGTTTCCATGTTTAAGAGTAAAAAGTGCCAAGAGAGCTAAATTTGAAACTGGTTGAGTAAATATAATTTCTAAATATTGAATTTACTGTTCAAAACTTAAATGTTTTAAAAATATACAACTTATTTCATTTTTTGAATTATAAGAAAAATACAAATCATTGTAAAGTTAATTATTTCTTCCTTAAATCTCCGTATCATTATTTGCCAATTTAGCATACCAATTCAGATAACTTTCACATTTATTTCGAAGATTGATCAATTTAGTATTTCTTTTATTCTTTTTAAACATAAGATAAAGAGAACTTTAAAAAAAATAATGCATTTTAATTGTTTATATTGATGAAATTCAACATGAACAAAATCTTATTTGTTTGATAAATACTTTCGAATTAAAAATAAAAGAAACCACTTTTTACATTTTCCAGATTAATTTAAATACCAAAAGATATCAAATTAAAAGGCAAAGATATTTTATTTTAATTACTGTAAACCAGTAATAATGCGAGTTTCTACTTGGGAGAGTGCTCTAAAATGAAAAACAAAATGTTGATATAGTTTAGCAGTAAAAATGCAATTTACTAAAATGATGCATTAATTTTATTTCAATTTTTTGAAAGATACTCTCTCATTTAGTTTTATTGCTCTGTCTTCTTTTTATACGGATGCCAAACAACGGAAATTTTCATTATAAAGCAGTTACCATTTCATTAAACTTTTATAATATAAGATAAATAACATAAACAATGATGTTGAAAGACACAGTTTAATTTTACTGATAAAACTTTTTACTCAAAGAGGAGCTGCAATCCTAATTTTATATTCTTTCAAAATTATACATGTACACAATACTTATCAACTACTTTGCAGAAACTGTATACAAATACAAATACTGAGTCATTCAAATTATGCTCAATGCACATCGTACAAATATATTACTTTATAAAATATTATATTTTTATTCAAGTATTACAGTATTTTCTAATTATTTTTTCTTACAAATAGCTCTCAATACTCATCTTTCACTTCGAATTAGTTTTTAGTATAAAGAAATCTTCTTTTTTTCAGATTATTGACTTGATTGAATCATTAGCCAGAGACTACCCTAAAGTTGCCAAGTTGGAGACTGTCGGAAAGTCTTACGAAAACAGGCCCATATATGCTTTGAAGGTAATCACATCATTTGTTGTATTTAAACTTGATATAAATATAATTCTAACGAAGTGTCTTAAACGTTTGATCACCATGAGTCTTTGATGTTTCCCAATCCAAAATTGCTCTTCGGGCGAAATACTTCTCGTCTTGTTCCCTGTCCAAAAATGTCAAGAAGTGCTGTTGCGCTGTTATCTGTACATATGCAATAACTCTTCCTTCAGTTTTAGTGTTGTTCTGACATCTTTCTGAGCATAAGTAGGAGCATCAAAGTATTTAAATCACATAAAAATAGGGTTTAAATATTTTACTGCATGTATAAAAGAAGCGTGCACTAATACTTTCACTAAATTTTTTTTGTGTTATCTTCAGTGCTGTGATTGTCAGCCTCGCATCCTAGAGTATAGAAACTTTTGGAACACTACAGAAGAAGCACAAAGTCTCCTCTTGGCACTCAAATGGTTAATGTTATTTAAGGTCAAGTTGCTTGATTTATTAACTTATGCAAATAACTAAAAATTATAGAACCCCCGCTCTCATTATATTCATGGAATTATCTTACACTATTCGCATGTTGCATTCATTTATTACGCTATTTGTAAGGAGGATTGAATGTACAGTAGTGTATGTGGTATATATATATATATATATATATATATATATACATTACTATTATCTATGTGTGTCGTTTTGAGTTTCCTTTACACACACACACATATATATATATATACTAATTAGATTCAAATATGTCATAAGAAACTGATATATAGCTGTGTGGTTGAGGGACTGTAAAAATATAAGAAAGATCCAAACAAATAACGAGTAAGTTCTTTCGACATAAATCGAAATTTTATTCTAAGACGTAGCACAAAATCAAAGCTCACACAATCATCGAACATGGCAACTATAAATCTGTAATAAGTATTGCATGAGGCACGCATACTAATTCTACTGAAACTCACAGTCCCTTACGTATAAATACACTCAATTACCTTCCTAGGCACTTCTCTATTGGCATCGAAGCATTTATTTTTGCTCCAAAATTGACGAACATATCTGCGACCATTTGTTACCAAAGTCAGCCCTATGAATTCAGCATTACTGCTTGACTTCTTCTTTCCTTGTCTGTAAACCATCTTTCCGGCTTTAATAATTTACAAACAAGGAAGAAAAAAAAATGTTTTTGCTGTTCAATAGTTTAAATTTGCGTAATTATTAGAGTTTAAAAACTGAATATATATATATATATATATATATATATATATATATATATATACACATACATACATACATACATACATACATACATACATATATATATATATATATATATATATATTACAAACATTAAAGTAAAATGCATTGCAGATCAGCAGTGGCAACTCTGAAAATAAACCAGCCATCATGATGGAATGTGGAATTCATGCTAGAGAATGGTCATCCGTAGCCACTGGAGCTTATTTGGTTAATAAAGTAAGTTATTATTCTTCATATTTTACTTGCCAATTTCCAATAAGAATTAATATTCATATTTATTTATTCTGAAAAGTTCAGCCACTTTTATTTATTTATAATTTGCAACATAATCTTTTATTTATCTCTCAGGTCCTTTTCAGATATAGAGTTACATGAATTGGATCATAAAACAAATTACTTAATTAACGAAGAAATGTCTTGACAGTATTTTCAGTTGCTTGTAAACTTATATAACATTAGTAAATTACATAACATTGCGTTAGTAAAGATACAAGCTAGAATAAGAAAATTTATGATAGGAAAATATTTTAATATCAAATTCTGACATTATTAATTTATACATATTTAGAATATCACACTTATAAATCTATGTTTCAATCATTTGCTATTTTCCTGCTTATAAAATGTTTTGTATTCTGTATCCTATGAAAAAAAAAAAGAAAGAAAAAAAAAATAAAGAATATTAAGAAAGGCTAAATTCTTCCAAAATATTTATAAAATTTCAAAATTTATTATTATTATACGGCAAGAGTAGCTAACTCATGGTCAGCAGAGCTTGGTCATTTGAAAAATGTTTTTTAAAAACTTTTGTTGCATAATTAAAGTTCCAAAGAAATACAATGAATGGTTCGTATCGTATAGGAATATTTCACTACATTGAAATAACTAAAGTCGTAATATTTCTTCTATATTCTCTTTCAAAAAAAAGTGCACTTTAAATCCATTGAGGGATTGTTCTTACGTTGGGAGGATATGAAAGGTTGGAGAGGGAGGAGCTTGCTGAGGTATCGTCCTCGTCACTTGACCGAAGCTCAAAATGAAAGGTCATCTCTAAAAGCTGCGAGTTAATAAGCAATCAACCAATCATTCCGGCTAATATTAATGTTTTTCTATTTCTACCCAAATAAGCTATTTCATGCACATTTTTCAACCGACAAACATATTTTGTCAAAATTCAACTTTATGAATGTAACGATCTGGAAATGGTATGCGATTAAAAGCACGAAGTGTTGGGATTAAAAACAATACTATCAATTATTTAAATGATTAAAAATGATAGATATTTAGGGTTTGCTTTCCTTTTAATTACATCCTTTTAGGTAATCATACTCTGTTTTCTATTCATTTCACTTCTTCTGTATAACCAACGTTTACTTTGTAATATATATATAGAAATAATTAGAAACTGAAAAAAAGATGTGTTTCTGGTTTACCTTACAAGCACACAGTAATTGTTGCTCTTGTTTTTCTTTACACGTTTTCCTTACACATTATTCCTGGCATTTATAGAGATAAAGTAGTCTGGATTCTGTTTCAGATTTAGTAGTAATTGAAACTTGCATCTCATTTGCTCTTGTTACATTTTGTTCTCTTCAAGTAGAGACTTGCTTTTATTATTCTCAAGTTGAGAGCAATAAATACATTTCCTGAATAAAAGAACTTTCAGTTTCTTATCCTGATTTCTTGTGGGTTCCCCTTGATGGATTTTGAGAACATTTCTTTGAAAACTATCGAACACGAACCGGAAAAACTTTTTATATATCTTTACTGCAAAGAAATTATTAAATCCTCTTTAGCTTAAACTTATTAACCACACTTTATGGTGCCTAGATGCAGCGGATAACAACCTTTAAATAAAAGCTTAAAAACTAACAAATGTTTCTGTATAAATTGGTTGGAGACATACATAATCCGAGTCCATTAACTTGTCAACGGAATAATTGACATGTTTATTTTCAAACTCTTTTAAACATACTCTCTTAAAATTAATGTCAGATTATAATAGATTTTCAAAGACCTCAATTTTTTTTCTTGTTTCTAATAGATGAGTGACAGGAGGACTTTTAACTACAAGTGGTTTTGTATTAAATTATTTGTTTCGCGAAAGCTTTGTGAATCAAAAATAACATAAATGTTACTTTGTAAAAAAAATTAGTTCCTTAAAGTATTCTCATCATCTATAAGAATTAAGTGCTTAAAGTCGTGTCAATTGCAATAAAATACTGTTTGAGTAACAAATAGTTTCATAAATTTTTAATGCATTTTAACTAATTTTTTCAATACAAAAATTTTATATATATATATTTCTTATAAAATATATTGACCAACTTTAGAATTTTGATAATATTTTGGAATTTAATGACTTATGAAAGTCTTCATAAGATGAATTACTGATTACAATTAAAAATGCATACACGCTTAAATGATTGGATTTCTTGTATATGTTCTGAATATTTAATATTTGATTCATTTAATAATTTTTATACTAAACAGACCATATTTTACAGTCTAGCAATAATACCGAAGCATGTAATCTAACCAAAGTATTTATTTATCCCTGACAGAGTTCTTATGCTTTGTATTCAATTTATTTTATTAACTATACGTAATTAAAAAGAATTTCAAAAATAGTTTAATTGTGTGTGTACTAACTCTATTACGTTACCATAATCACATTAAATTAAGACAATTCTTGCTAAAGTAAGCAAACCTTTTTTAAATTGAAATTTTTAAGATAGATTTCATTTACATTTCTGTTGTTTTGTATCTGTAATTTCTTGAATTGCACAAAACAGTTTGGGGACTGAGATAATTATGCACTTTTCTGCTCATTATTTATGTGTGTTATTTAGGTAATTCTATTTAATGGTTACTTTTTACTTTTTGTTTTATTAATAAGTGAAAAGACCTGCTTTTTAAGCTTTCAACATACTTGTAAATAATCCAGTAAAATATATATTAATGAGACACGGAATCTTATTTATCGAATTTCGGATAGTATTCCTTAATTAAAAATAAGATATTTTTATTTTAATGTCCTCCATAATTTCTAATAAATATATTGTAATTTTATTAGTTGATCACTCAATATGGTAAAGATGACCAAGTTACGAAGTTGGTTGACAAATATGAATTCAATGTTATTGTTGAATCTAATCCTGATGGTTACGTTTACACATGGACAACTGTAAGTACCATTTTTATGTTTAATTTTATTTTTTTTCTGCAAAATAAAAATTTGAATTTTTTAAGGTAACTGTGGCACTTTCGACTAGGAAAATAAAACTAATATATAATTTACATCACATGATACTATATAATCTTCACTTCTTTTAAAATTAAAAACAATGGAAGTCATATTTTAATATTGAGATATCTGTGTATTTTTGTATATATTTCTACATAAAAGAATTATATTTATGTACATAAACAATATAACATAAACTATTATGTATGAGCAATCAATAATTATTTTTATTTTTTTTAAAGTCATGTTCTTCCATTTAAATAATATCTTGCATAAATTCTACTGCATTTAGAAATCTAGAAGTTTCCAGAAGACATAACTATAATCATAACATCTGTATAGTGAACGTAATTAGAATTTCGAAAATTAAATTTAGAAAAATTAAGAAATTTTATGATTCCGATATTCCGTAATTTTCACACAAGTATTGTGCGATACTTAACTATTGTGATCGTTTTTGAGGGAAACAACTAAGTTCATTGTACCGGAAATAGCCCCTTTTCGTAACGTGCAAGACATCAGCACCGTGGATAAAAGAAATTGAGAGAACAGTCTATTAGAATCATAAATAACCTTATTTTAAGAAAAACACAAATACAAATATTTTTCTCTACAGCGTTGTCCGTTTGTGTTTATAGTTTTTAAATTCTATTTCTGAATGTTGCATTTATCAAAAGCTTATAAATGAAAAACTTTCGGAATCTGTAAAGCGTTTTCTATTTTTAGACTGAAAGATAAAATAAAGTAGAGAAAAATTGTCAGCATTTTAATGTCCCAGTTAAATCAAAAGCATAATAAAGCACAGTTTATTGACTCTTGTCTTTCTAACTATACCTTTGAGACTTTTTAGTTAACGACCCTCAGAAAATGGAGAAAGAAATAAAAATACATTTTTATAATTATTAACTCAAAATTTGCGTCTGAGACGAAAACAGTTTTAGCTCGATGAAAATATTTTCAATAGATTCACCTAAATAAAATGAATTACCCATTTCTTTTCAAATTTGACTGAAGTGGAAACATAAAAATAACTAATTTTATAGTTAAATGGCATAAAAATAGTGTAATATATTAAATAAGATTTTTAAGACAGGATGAGCAAAACAAAACCATTTTTGTTTGTAAATTAAATTTTAAATAAGATTCTAAAATATCAATAGTACAGTAAAAAAAGAGTTTCAAATCCAAACAGCAACTGATTAAATAAACGAATTAATTAAACGCAATAAATTTTTAAATAACTTCTATATCATTTATATTGCGCTTAGAAAGCAGAAATTTACGTACTTTCTGAATAAAAGCTTTAATTAACCTATACAGCAAAAATTGTAAGCGTTTCTAAGGATTACAAGAAAATATTTTTGATTATGTATTAGAACTTGTTTATGTTTCTCACAGTTTGAAGTAATCATTATAATCATTTGAACTATTTCTATATATATCCATGAAATCCTTTTTTTTTTTAAATGTAACATACTTTCCCAAAAATTTATTTATATCAATTTATTTTTGAACTGAAGTAATTTAGATGCTTTATTTGTGTTTCTATGTTGCATTTAAAATATATTTTGCATAATAGTGGGAAAATAATTATACATGAAAGTATTATTTGAGAAAATATATAAAGCTAAAATAAAGTAACGTCATAGTTTGTTTAATACGCATATTTATTATATAAATGAAAGAGAATATTTGCTTTACATAATTTTTGTAAGTATTAACAAGAAAAAAATCACAGATACTAATTGGTGAATAAATAAACTTTTAATAAAAATGTAACACTCAAGTATTTTAAATCAATTTACATCATGAGACAAAATGCACTAAAATTTTAGGATAAAAGAGAAAAATAAAAATTATTATTTAAAAAATGAAGTAAAAATTTATGGACATGTAATTTTTCTTAAATACACACAGTGAAACAATCTTTTTAGAAATAGAAGCATTTCTAAAAAGATTTTATTTCTTAAGTAAAATATAGAAGTGAAACATTTCTAAAAACTAATAATATTATTTTTTATTTCGACAAATTTCTATCAGCAGTTGTTTTAATGAAAGCATTGTAAAAAACGGGCACATCTAACTGCGAATGTCCTCAACTAAATAAATTGATTCTACTATATTATGCTTCAATGATTGCTTTTAATTCCTTAATTATTCCCAGGTTCTTAAGTAAATTTTAATCTCAGAAACAAATAAGTAAAAAAAGTTCTTTTTTGAAAAAAAAAAATCCTTTGGTAGTCTGTTTAACCATTGATTGAACCGTTCATTGTCTATAGATCTCATTAGAGAATTTTCACGGAATTCAATTCTGTGTTCTGAATCATTTTTATTTAAGGGACGAATAAAGTAAGGTACATAAAAGCCTCACAAGTTGCTTCTCTAAAATTCAATGAGGTTCAAATTGATCGAACCCCAATGGGTTCACGTATTGTGTATTGAGCGGATTTATAACAGGAAGGATGGTATGTTTCCGTCGCAAACTCTAGGGATCTAAATTTGCCAGAATGATACTAATCGATTCCTATAGAACTCCATTTCGTATCAGTTTTACAATTTTGAAGAGAGATGCTTTGTGAGGAACGTTTCACAAAACACTTTTTTCTTCTTCTAAAGAATGTTCGAATGTAAAGTCTTGGGTTGCATATTACTTCAAGTATTACAACTGTAAAGGTATTAAGCAATCATATCTGAAGTACATGAATATTCTTATTATTTCGTGGACAAAAATCTTCATATTCCATTTTTTTATATCGTGAAACAGCTTCCGACAGAAACCAAGTTAGTGAATGCGTAACTATTTGTTTCGATGTTATGTCTGTGCGTAAAATTTTCCTTTAAAGGGAAGTTAGTAGTATTGGGAGGGAAGGGTCTAAAAATTTTATTTTTAATTTCTATAAAATTTATTGGAAATGATAATTAACCTGTTTAAGTATCAGAAACAAAAATGTTTTGAAATATTCAGAGACTTTCCAGTAATTAAAATATTTCCTGTTTTTCATATATACATATTTGTATAGATCCGCATTATTTAAAATTTCAAAAAATATTTTATAAAAGGTCTTTTCATATTCTTTTTGAGCCCATTTCCTTTTAAACACAAATTTAAGATTAACTACTAATAGGAATCTCGACAAATTCTTGTTTGATTTTGATGATCTGAATTGGGTGGTAAAAATTCAATTTTAAAATATAGTAGTTTTAAAGCAAAAATAGAATTGCTCTATCGATTATCGAAAATACATTTTGAAAAACTGAGTACTATCAAAACTAGACTTCAAATAAGGTTATATATAATTTGAGATATTTTCAGATTAATAAATTATTATAGTTGCTCATGGCAGATAAATGCTTACCGTATTTTTTTAAATAAACATACTTTCGCAAGTTTGATATTTTGAGCCCATTTCCTTTCAAATGAAATTTTTCATAAAGATTTCCATAGATCAGAATAAAAGTCAAATATAAAACTGGACATTTTATCAACTATTTGATAATATAATATTTTAATTTATATGACAACCAGAATTTCAAATAAACCGCAAATAAGGTCAAATGGAACTTTTTAGAACGGCCGTTAGACGGTTTTCTTAAACAATCAATGTATTGGCTCATTCTATCCCATTTGAGAAGAAAATATTCCGAATAACTTTGATATATTCGTAATTTACTTTTTAAAAATATTTGCTGCTGTTTCAGCCAAACAAAGAGAAAAATAAAAGGTCCAATAATTGGACTTTTTATTAATTCATTTTAATTATAGTTTAAAAATGAAAATTAATTATAATACGATAAATTAAGTATCTCCCCTTATTTTAAGGATCGCTTGTGGAGAAAAACTAGATCTCGCAGTAGCATCGACTGGCTAGGCGTTTGCAGAGGAACTGATGCCAACAGGAATTTTGACATAGAACACTGTGGTAAGTATCACTCATAATAATTGTTTCTATATAAAATCGGATTTACTTCAAGATTATAAACATTGTTTAGAGAGAAAATCCATTTTTAACCCCTTAATTGTGACATATATTTCAGAAAAATGGACCAAAAATGGAAATTTTTTTTGACTGTTTAATTTGGTTCTTTATAATATTATAAAAGTTATAACATAGTTTTTTATTACAAAAATAAAATTTTAAATATACACATAGATTAAAAATTAATTAATTAATTAAAATTATTACCTAATTAATTAAAAATACCTAAAATGTACTCCATATCGGTGTATAAATTGGACATTGCAAAAAAAGAAATTTATTTGCAAAAACACTCTCTGAAAAACAACCGAAAAGTTATATTCACTGAAAATTATTCACTGAAAGTTAGTTTCACTGAAAAGTTTAAATTCTCTAATAAGCAAAAGAGAATAACTTAAGATATTTTTAAAAAAATAAACATGGTTTACATACTATACTTATTTATTTTTTCATGTAAGTCCTTGGTTTTAATTAATATTTTCTTTAAAAACATAAAAAAGTAAGGTTATTTGCTTTAAGCTCAATTTCATCGACTTATGTATTATATATTTATATTAATAAGAAATAAATCTAAAAATTGATTATTTTTCAATTGTAAACCAGTTTTCAACAATGAAAAATTAATACTTCTAATAATTCTTCAAATATAAATGAACAACTCATGAAAATAAAGTTTAAATATGTACGGAGTTATTCAAACGAAAGTGGTGTACCTTTAAATGCTTATCTTATCCAAGCGAACATTTTCCTCACATTCGTTCTGAAAGCTCTTGCATGTACTCATAAAATTATCAGGGTACATAAAATTATGTCATAAAATATTTTTTCTCCTAGTAATATTTTCTACATAATACATATTCCTAATTAGCTTCAGTACTCTAACAGAATCTTTCGAGGAAAATTACACTACTTTCATGTATATTTTATGCTCCTAGTTTCTTTCTGTTTAATTTTTGTTCAGCTTCTATTCCGTTTCGGAGTGTTATAATAGCAAAATCTTACTGTAATAATGTGTAATCTTAAAACAGTCATTTTAGATTAGATCATAATCTAAAGTTTTGCTTTGAAGGTGCTTCTAGTTAGTTTTCCTAGATTTTTCTTGTTTAAATATAGAATACATGCATTATGTTTATGATAAAAGCATTTTCTTACAATGAAGCATAAATTGTATTTCTATTAAGTTATTAAAATATTTAGAATTTTTAAAAATGTTTAATCTAAACTTATATTTATAATTCCTTTTTACATTATTCGTAATAAATATATTGTATTATAGAAAATATTGTATCAGAAATATAAAACTCATAATAATGCTAACAGATTCTTAAGAAATTTGCAGCATTTTATGAAATGCTATTTAATTTTATAATCGAGTTTTAGAAAAAAGTGATTAAAAATTATTCTTTGTTTGCTGCTTGTTTTAAATGCTGCAAAGAAGGTTCGATACAAAAATCTAAATACAAATTCACTAAATGCACGGTTCAAAAATAAAATTACACTATTCACTTTTGTAAATTACAACTTTAAAATATTTACAAAATATTTTTAATCTTAAAAATTATGATGAAATGACTAGAGTAATGCTAAATGAATTCTAGGAACTATATATTCTCTTACTTATTATTGTAATATCCGATGAATAATCTGCTGCACTGTAATATATTAAACATTTTTGGATAATTGTTCACCACTTTTTCATTAATTTAGAATGGAATTAAATTCTAAATCATTTATTTTTTGCTATTATATTTCTACAAAAATCTGTTTCACTTTCAGAACAAATTAAAAGGTACCAAGGCTTTCAAGTGTAAAAATTTAATTTTTATTGTTATTTTTTGCTTTCTTCTTGTTTTTATATTATGAAATTCTATTCAAAGAATAAGCAATTAGGAATAAAAGAACGATGGTTTCCAACTGCTTATTTTAATGTAGGTGTCCTAATTTGCATATTGTACTTTGAAGCATTTCCATTTTTATTTTGCTAGAGCATTGATTGGATTAGTCCAATCTCCTTCCCCCCTTTCCCCAAGGTTATTTCCCACTTTTCTCTTGTTTTCTTTTGATCACAAACAAAACATGCTATAAATTGCGATCGACTTCATTGTATTTCAGCATAAATATATTCCACTCTCCCACTATCCAAGTATGAGATAAGCTTTTCCATAAACTGCAAGCATATTCTGGAAAATATTTTCTGACGTAGCTTTGTTATTGATTTCTTATGCTCAACAATTACCGTTTCTTTTATTCGAATCAAACAAATCGATAAATTTCTCCTTGAACTTCCTTTAGGTACAAGCAGTTTATTCAAGCAACTTTGTTCATGCATAAAACATTCTTCATCCTGAACAACACATTTATGGCCCTTATATTGGAATGGGAACCTCTTCCCGTGTCCTCTGAGAATAGTTTGTCTACGCTTAGGTGAACAAACATCATCGAACTTGATTATCCTAGTTCCATAGCTTCTAAAGATGACACCCGACCTCGATTGTACGTATATTTATTAGCCTGTTGGGTATATTTAACTCGTTTTACCTTGTTGAAAGGTAGATACTTATTTCAACTTTACCAATGGTAAGATATACTAATGCATGTTTTGAGGCTGCTTGTTACGACACTCAACAGTTTAATGAAAAATGGTTGTCAGCTATAGTTTATTTAAACGCTTGCGCTAGATGTTTCTGAGTCAACACTTGGTGAACTTGATACGTCTTTCATTTTTCAAAGTAAAACATGGATATTTCAAAACAGCATTCAGTGTTGTATAATTATTTCAATTAATAATCAAAGGTTATACACTACATTGTAACGTTGAGCTATTTGCAATTTTTTTCTACACTAACCTTGGGGACTTCACAATAATTTGAACTGTATAAAAAATTTCCTTCCAACCAAAATGAAACGTGTTTCAGTAAATTAAATGAAAATAGACATATAAAATGAATCGAATCAGAGATAGTGATATATAAATTAAAGGAAAATAAAGGGAATATATAATAACGATTTGCTGATATATGTTTATAATTTTGGATTGAAGCAATTTAATTTATTTTGTGGATTGGAGGGAATTCTAGTTAAAGTATTAAGGTATGAATCGACTGTTTGTATGAAGTGATTAAATCAAAATTAGTGAATTGGCAAGCTAAGAATTTATTAATTGATTCTAATTTAGAATTGACTAATTATGTGGGATTTCATAGTGACCTCATTTATCCTTTATTGATCTATAATTATGTCTTGTTCTTTTACGTATCTTCAATTGGAGTCTCGTATTCAAGAACTGTTTGATTAAAATGAACAATTGCAATTGAATTAAATAATGAACAAGTTGAAATGAAATTTAAACTTTAGAAGCACAGCAATTCTACTACCAATAACAGTAAAACTAAATGGATTCAGATTAACGAAAGCACTCCGTTCATATTATTGCTTAAAGTTCTTAGGGTATTTGGTCGTAATAAAAATCGTATATCAATTACTCATGTGCAAAAAGTATTGTGTGATAAAATACTGTTCTTTATTATAATGCTAAACAGACATATATTTTAAAATTTGTAAAATATTTTATATTGTAGAGTAATATTAAAACTATATCATACAACATAACATAAGCCTTAATAATATGAGACAGTATTAAAGTTATAAACATAATACTTCATTCTTATTTGTTTAATTCGTATTTAACTCAACTAAAAGCAGGATTCATCATATATTTTCTTCTATTTAATTTATTCATATATGAAGTGAGAGTGAATAATTATATTAAAATATTGAAATTAATAGAGTTTAAATCCAATTTCTTTAATCTTGTATTAAAATGTATACGTAGTTACAAAATATGTAAAAGAATATTAAGCACCTAAAATAATTTTACATATTCACGAATTGCACATTTTGAATTAGAGCTAGTACGTACTGGGTACTATGTTACTAAGGAGTTTTGTGAAAAATAATAAGCATATGTTCACGAATAATCATTTACACTTCCACTATTATTATTTAAATGAACAGTGGGGTTATTCATACTTCGCACGAAATTGTTCTCAACACTCTGATCATTATTTATCAGCACTCATAATTTCATTTTTTATTCATCTGCTTATGTTAATAAATTTCTCTCTCAATTATTCCCCAAAGGTTTTCTACTTAGTTAATATCAGACGATAAAACTGGTTATTACAATATTGACCCTTTCTTGATAGATAGCTATTGCGCTTAATGGAACGTTACGTATGTTAGCATTGTCTTGTTGAGAAATACATCTCACATGACTAAATAATCTCATCTCATAAACAACAATAAATTTATTTCTAATATAATAATGAATTCTTTATTGTTCATTTTTGAAGTTGTGAAAATGATTGGAAGTATTCTTCAACTACTGGAAGCCACTCAAACTATAACAATTTCATCTTCATTATTTCATTTGATAAATATTTTCTCTCTTTTTGTAAAACTTTTCAGAAGTGCGTAAATCCATTTGGACCCTTTAACACAGATTAAATTTTTTTCTCGCCTCTAAATAAGATCTGTAAATACACTCTATAACAAAAAAAAAATTGACTCACCAAGAAGGAGAGACCCGATTGTAATGGAATTTCGTATGCAAAGACATTTGGACGAACATGTAAATTATTAAGATTTGGTGTCAAATGAATGCATAGCGGAGCTACAACGCATCGGAAATGCGCACTGAGCAGGTGTATATAAGAAGCAATTCTTAATCTGATGGTCAAATTTTCTGTTGCATCGAGATTTAGGATACCTTTAAATGACTTTAAAAATGCCTCGCAGCAGAATGCGGGCTCCTTACGAGCAACAGTCAGAGTTTGAAAGAAGTCATATCATTGGATTGAAAGAGACAGGTTGGGCAAATCGGAGACTCGCTCGCCATATGGGTCGAAGCGATGCGGCGATTAGAAGATGCTGGCAAGAATGTATGGATAATGGCAGATTTCAGCGTCATTATTGTGGCCGATGACCCAGGACCACAGCATATCGGGAGGATAGAGTGATTGTCAGATTAGCTGTCACAGCACCTGATTCATCGTTATCAACCATCAGACGTGCAACCCACCCACGAGGGTCACCTATGACCATTCACAGACGGCTGATTGAGCAAAATCTATGTTCGTACCGACCGCTACGCCACCTGTCACTCCCGCCTGTACACTGTCGAGCCAGATTACAGTGGTGCTTGGCTTGATCAGATTGGAATGATGTTGACTGAGGACGTATAGTGTTTAGCGACGAATCCTGCTTCCAACTGTGTCCTGACGATCATCGAAGACATGTTAGGAGAGGCACAAGGCAGCGTGGTGATCCTGTTTCACTATTGCACTCCACACAGGCCCTAAAACAAGAGCTATGGTCTGGGGTGCCATTTCCCTTGATAGCCGACCCCCTTTGGTCGTCATGAGAGGCACAATTACAGCACAGCGGTATGTTGACGACATTCTGAGGCTTGTTTTGTTACTGTTCCTTTTGCAGTACCCTAGCCTTATTTTTCAGCAAGATAATGCCAGACCACATACGGCACTCGTTGCTCGGAACTGTCTTACAGCTTGTCCAACATTTCCTTGGCCAACCAGATCTCTCTCCAATCGAGCATGTCTGGGATATGATGGGAAAGCGACTGCATCTACCAGGGAATGTTGATGACCTTGTCCGACAATTGGAGCAAATTCGGTAAGAAATACCGTAGGAGACCATCAGGGAGCCTTATCACTCCATGCCACGTCCTGTGGCAGCTTGCATTCAGGCTAGAAGTGGGTCAACACCTCAATGAGCTCGATATTTTGTAACTATGTACTTCTGAAATAAATAATTCAATTTTTCTAAGATTTTAATTATTTTCTGTTCTGTACATAATTTTCCTATTCGCAAATTTCTGTCTCCATCGGTTAACTCCTTCTTGGTGAGGGGCCTTTTTGTTTTGTTATAGAGTGTAAGTACAGATGCATCACTGACCACATATCATTACAACAATATTGTAAAAAAGAAATTATTTATTAATATACCTACCTTTTTCCAGTCCTTGTTTCTGCATCTTTTGGTGAAGTTCAGCCTGAAACCTTTGTGCATTACAGTTAATTTTGAAATAGACATAATTTTCGCCGGTTTGAGTTTAGGATTGTGATATGTATTACCCACACAATAATTTCTTTATTCAAGTTTAACTAGTATTGTCTTCTTATTTTGTTGGTGGACTTCGCAGAATTTGATGCAGTCTTTGAAGTATGCTTTTCGTGCTATTGATTGAGTCTCATTGGATGACCTTTAATTGATTTTTACTCCATGATATCGCCTTTTTGAAAAAAAATTCCTGAATACAAACATTGAGATCTCTTTATCTGAGTATCTGCAACTTTTCTCAGTAGCATGTAAAGTTTCGATTTTATCTTTTTCACGATCAATAAGTTGTTAACCACTCAGCATTGTTGAAACTGATAAAAACAAGCCTCTATCAGTGTCTAAATGCTCGAGGTAGATATACTTATGCAATGCAAAGAAGAATTCCGTTTTTGTTAAAAGTATTTGTAATTAACACTGTACGTATATGGCACTTTTAGGTGGTTTTTTGCCAATTACACTTCAAATTACAAAAGTAGGTATATTTATGACACTCTCTGTAGGTATAGAAGAGTTTAGTAGAAATAAATTATATAGGTATATCTCTTCATGTATTTAGCAGCAAAGGTCTTATACTCCAACTCGAGTATATTTAAAGTTTCTTGTATTATTTAATAACATTTATTAACATTATCTTATAAAATTGAACATTTCAATATATATTATCTGTTTAAAGTAAAGGTTTTCAGTTTTTTGTCCCATGGAATATTTGAAACTTCAACTTAACTTCTGTGACAGGCTTAAATTTTGAGAATAAATGGAACTAATTTTATGATTAAGTTTTCAACAAAAAATAAAAATTTATTTTTATTTATAATAAAAAGGTAACAAATGAAATTAAACTATTAAAAGATATTTTAAATATTAACAAACAAATAAATAACCTATAGTTATATACACATCTAATCATCACACATCTGTATATATATATATATATATATATATATATATATATATATATATATATTCAATACTAAAGTTTCTTTAAAATAGCAATGATTCTCCAATGTACAATAAATTTAAAAAAGAATCAATTGTGAAGTGCTCATCAATTATGCTTAGTAGTTTTTTATTACTTTTAAAATACTCGTGGAACGTCTGCTATCTCTCCCTATTATGGCACACGGAAAATCGGTGTGTCATAATATGCGGGTACGAAATCACCAAAAACATTTAATTATTAAATTCTTTTGCTTACTTGATTTTAAAGTTCGTGAGAGACACAAAAAAATTTTAGCATTTTATTTGTTTCAACTCTCAACAAACAAATATGTTAACAAATTTGGAAAATATTTTTATATTTTGAAACTATTTATTTACAAGTGTTATCTTTATGAATATCGTTGGATATCAACCAATATTTTTTTTTATAAATTTAAGGTGTTGGTACTAGCCGCAAACCATGTGAAGAAATATATTGTGGTGACCGACCATTTTCTGAAAACGAAGCCCGTGCAATAAGAGATCTCATGATCGCCCTGGGAAGCCGAATAAAGGGATATTTCTCCATTCACGCTTACTCTCAACTCTGGATGACTCCATATGGAACAACCAAGAAGCTTCCACCCAACTACGATACTTTAGTAAGAATACTCTTCCAAAAAATAAATTTCATATCGGAATGTAGAAGCGTAATGACTCAAGACTGTCTTAAGGTTTGAAGTATGATTGTTAAATTTTGTCGTCAAATGTGCTGGTTAAGCATTGTTCGATTTATCATTCTCAGAGCGAGAGATAAACGTCATCCTTTCCATCTATCATTAATCTTCTTAGGGTTAGCAGTGTCAGATAAAATTATTTTACTTCTATAACGGCACACATAAATGAAAAATCTTCTTCGAATGAGATAATATGATGAAATATTACTATACGATACCAATTTTTCTCTTGCAACTTTGTCAATGAGCATAGGCTGTATCTTAGATGTATGGGTATTCTAAGGATGGTTAATCACTAGCTAAAAATTATCAAACAAGACGCTAATTTCAAATGAAGTTAGTGTTAGAGAAACAAGTATAAGAATTATCAAGAAATGTTATAAAAAAATCTAAATATTTGGTACGAGAGAATATGCGGGAGGAATATAAAAACGCGAGCACATTACAGATGCAATGCAAAATAAAAAAACAATATAAATAAAATATAAATCATTTTGTAATAAAAATTTACATTTTGCGTAGCAAGAATAATATTACTCACCATAAATTCCAACAACAGGTCTCATTTTACATACAAATCTCTTTCCACTTGAAGATTAATTTGAATTTTGTCTTTTCCTTCATTAATATAAATTTTTTTCTCTATTTTTTTTTTTTTTTTTTTTACTTTCTCTGTTCATGACTTACTTATTTCACGCAAAATGCTTTATTTAAATTCCTGGACTTACTTTTCTCCTAAAATATATTATTTGTATCGGAATAATTTATTTCTCTAATAGTTAATTTGCCATTCATAACTGAATAAAGTTTGATTTAAGTTGAATAAAGTTTGTATAAAGGTACAAAAGTATTAAAGTTGAAAAAAGTTTGTAGAAAAGATGGATATATTGAAGTTGAATAAAGTTAAAACTCGGTCAAGAGAAGAGGACAATACCTGAGCAGGCGTCTCCTTCTTCTAACTTCCACACCACGCCAACGGGAGGATTTTGAGTCTTGACATATTTAACGTGATTTAATTCCGGCTACACGGCGAGTTTTAATAGGAAAAAGTTTTGCAGAAAAATGAAGTGCATCACACTAACAATCAAAACGCATCTTAGTATAGAAAATACCACAAAACATATACGTGCTGAAGAGCAAGCAATGTTGTTCACATTATTATAAAAATTACATTTATGTAAATAAGTTACCCATAAACAAGTAATAATATAAATTACGATATAAAAGGTAAAAAAGTTTTTTTATCGTTAAATTAGGATAAAAATTTGCATATGTAATTAGTATTAATCTTTTTTGCCTATTATATTAACAGTGTTACTTAAATATGCAAACATTATTTTGATTAATTTTTTTTCAATTTATGATTTAAAAAATTTGTTGTGCAATGAGTTTAGAATCAGCATTACTCTTCCAATAGGTCGATTACTTAATTTAAATGATACAACTTTTTGTTTCTATCTTAACTTAGCAATTGTTTTATAGCATGAATCTAATTTTAATTAATTTTTATGTATAATTAAATAATGAACTACATGACCAATTTTTCAATGTTATATTTTTTTAAGAAATATTACAGATTCATTTAATTACTAATGTTCTTTTTAGAAGAAGCAATAAATAAATATTATTGAATCTGATAACGGTATCTCTTTATATTCAGTTTTAAAGTAAAAAGTAACTTAAATTATTATAAAGTACTTAAAAGTAATGTCAATAATATAGTAAAAAGTAACGAGTAAATGATTAATTATAGTTAAAAGTATTATAAATAATTATTCAATTCGTAAGAACTTATTTCTTTTCGGAAAAGCACGTTGAAATAATAATTTACAATCAATGTAATTTAATATTTGAATATTTTTGTAAGAAAATTAATATAATGATCCTGTGAAGCAGAAAATCGAACAGTTTTGTCAGAGCATATTCATTTCATAATCTTAGATATAGTAGCTCTGACACAGAAAATAAAGATAAACGTGTATGAAATTTATTTAAGGCTTACAAAAACTACAAAAAAGCAAATTATAATCTGCTTTCCTATGATGCAATAAAAATAACTCCTAACGAAATTAAATATAACATTGTTCACAGTAATATTAGGTATTTTCCCTTGTTTTCCCTTCGGCTATCTTGTTCATACACTAGCTCATTTACCCTTCTTTAAAATAAAGAAGTTTGTTTATAAGTTCAAAACGAGCCCAAAAGACATGAAGAAAAATTTATTTTAATAACATAAAATTTAAAGCCATCAGTTTGGGATTTGAGCAAAAAAACAAAAAAAAAATGCAATTTCCTAATTTATTCACTTTGTATAAAAATGCATTTTAACTACACGTTATATCTTTCATGATTAAAATATACTTTGGTAAGCAAATTTTTTAATAAAGCAAATATTTATTTGAGTAAAACATATTTCACACATACGTAGTTTAATAAAACACATTTTAAAGTCATTGAATTGTGATTCAGGCGTGAAATCCACTCTTTGCATAAGTGTATGTTTTTATCTCTCACTCAAGAGAACGGTAAACCTAGGTGAAGTCGAAGGAATAGAAACCGTTTCCAACTTGCAATAATATCTTACAATTTTATTTCACCACTCGATTGTACAATCTTCCATGAAACGTATGTATTACCATCATATAACCACATTCCAAGCTTCCTTTCCATCTTGCGCACCCTCTATCGCCCAATCTAAGGTTGGGACTAGAACTTACTTATTTTTCGTCAAGGAAAAAATCGTCTCCTATTTCGAGTTCACTACACATAAAAAGTTTATGAATTAGCTTAGCTCGAGACCAAAAGTTTTTATTTATATTAGTAACCCAAATCTTAAAGACACCTGATTATAATAATGGTTCTAGCAAATCTTTTTATAACCAATAACTCACTCTTTGCTAGATCTCATAAGTCAAATCGACTTTAAAAAATTGCTGTTAATTGCTTGATATCGTTTCACATTGCATTTAAATTATACATCTAAAATTTAGTTTACTCACTTTGATTTGATTAATTTTTCAGGTTCGAATTGGTAAAGCAGGTGCAACCGCATTGGCTAAAAAGTATGGCACTCAATATTCCGTCGGTTCTATTGCCAACATTATTTGTAAGTCTTTTTTATTTAAATTTTGGCATATGTTTGAAAATGCTTGTTTTAGTGAATGATAACTATTTATGTGAGTTACATGAGTTTTTTTTAATTGTATTTATATATAAAAATGATATATATATATATATTTCTTATTAAGAATACCATTAATATAAATATACTCTTTTAAAAGTCGATATACATTGATTTAAAGTAAAAAACACTCAGATTAATTAACAAATTTATTACAAAGATAAATTTCTATTGGTGATGTGAAAGTAATATTTCAAAGCTTTTTAGAACTTATTGCATCGACTTTCGATAAGCGTTCTTTCTTTTTATTCGTCTTTCTTATTCTTTTATTTTTTGTGAGATTTAATATTTTGTTAAACGATTTCAATAATAAAAAGGACTCAAATTAGCATACATATTAATAAAAAATTTAAGACTTCCATTAAGCTGTACGACGCTAATTTTAAACATGAAAAGTTAATTTATTTTAATTGACAAAGCTCTTTAAAATAATTTAGGACTCTAAGTGTTTTTCTTACTTTCAGTTAAACGATTTCTTAGTTTTTTATAAAAAATATATTAAAAGTTTTGCTTCGTAAGAGACTTTTAAGACCATATTATTTATGAAAAAGTTAATTAAACTTAAATTTATAGATTTGGTCTATATAAAGAAGGAGCCAATTTCTTTTGATTAATTACACTTATACGATTAAGTGTTGCAATTTTAAAGCCTTAGGGTTATCCAGCAATTTATAGACTCTTTTATGAACATTTTTATAGATTTTAATAAAGAAGGAGCTTTTAGATTATATCAAATTTAGATTATATATATTGGTTGGTAAATAACAATGAAATATAAATCCTTCAAATTGTATCTATTTATCAACGCTATTAGTGCAGGGCATATGAAAACAATCAAAGGGTCAAATGTTAAATTTGTTACTGCTCGCTACTGAGAAGAAATTTTATTAAAACTTTTAGAAAGAAATTCAAGCTCAAGTGAACGATAAAGAGAATAAATTGTATAAAAATTATTTAAGTCTGATTGGTTAAAGCATATTTACCAACATCTCAAAATAAATAGTACAGAATTTTGACTACTTTTCCGTTTTAAATTTTCTTAAAAACTGAAACAAGACAAATATAGAAATGTATTTAAAAAACAAAGATAAATGAAAAAGCTACTTTTTACATTGCGTAGATAAAGCAAAGCAAGAATAAATGATCACCGTACTTAGAAGTTTGTTCTTGAATTAATATTAAAGAAGCTCATTTCTTGAATTATTGATCAGATTATTTAAGATTTGATTTAAATGTGGTTGTTTTACTGTAGAACTTCTTCAAATAAATATTTTTATAACCATGCTTTACAAATCATTATTTTACTGAAAAAGAGATCCCTTTACATACTGTACTTAAAAGCCAGTTACATGCTTTGATTTAATTTTATGCAATTTTACTTTTAGATGAGGCAGCAGGATCATCAGTTGATTATGCTTACGTAAAGCAGGACGTTAAAATTGCTTTCGCTTTGGAACTTAGAGATACTGGAAGACACGGATTCTTCTTGCCACAAAATCAGATTCTGCCTACATGTGAAGAAACATTTGACGGTTTGATGGCAGCTATTGAGGCCATTGATTCGTAGCCATTTTGTTCTTTCATTAAAGAACTAATAAATCTTTCATGCCTATGATTCTTTTGTTATTTATTCCACTACACATTCCATTTTTACTCATTTTGTTCTCAAAAAAAAAAAAAAAAAACACTAAAATATTTATCTTTTGAAAACGTCCCAAGAAAGATAGAATTATTCAGCATGTATTTAAATTGTAACACCTTTTATTATTTACTTCATTTTCCATTATAAATTTTGTTTATGTAGTCACTAGATTATAGTCCATTGAATGAAATTTTACACATTAATATTAAGCAAACTCTTTTATTCAGATCAACGAATATTCAGAATTTATTCTTAGCGTGTTTTATCTACAGTATTAATTTTTATGTGCGTCTGATTTGAAGATTAAAATTATCTTTCTCTTGCCAACACATTTAGTTTCGAGACCTTAAACTCATTAAAATTGAAGTTTCCAATCTTTACCCTTATGTAGATGTATATGAAATTACTCGAAAGGATCTTTACTCAGAACTATCTAATTCATCGCTGTATGTAGCAATTGCTTAAATCAATTCCTTACTCTTTGCTAAATCTGATACAATTTACATGGATCATGTGTCTCTCAATGGGAATTATTTTGAATTCAAGCAACGGTATAAAAAGACACCAAGGTGTTAGTTGAAGGTTAAAATCGCGATAGAGCTCTGTCATGAAATAAATATCTGTGTAATAATTTTTAACAGAAACTTTGAGATATCAAACGCTTTTTCTGTAAAATATTTCATAAGAAGCTACTCCATGATTTATTCAGTTCTACCACAATAAAAAGAATAAAGATGTGTAAAGAATGGAAATAAGGAAATACATATAGAAGGGACGGAGCATTTAATATATAAGTTGATAAAGAAATTATAGTACTGAATAGCCGGTAGTTGGTAAGATAGTGTTTTTTTTTTGTAATAGTGACTGACAGAGATTAAGGATTACCTACATTGATTCCTGTTGGGGGGGGGGGAATGATAAACTGATTAAGCCTCCAGTATTTGGGATTGGACTCGCTCGTATCTGAAAGAGTTGGTAAATTAGAATTTAGTTATTGATTCTAAATTAGATTTCTAGTTTGTAGAAGACTAATAGACTGAGAGAAAGAGAGAGAATCCTGTATGATAATTGAATAATATTAATAAAATTATTTGGTTTACTTTTTGTCTTCCTCTTCACTTACTTTGGTAGTTTAGTGACTACTTAATATTGAAATAAGGACTATGGAAACTAATGATAAAGGTGCATCACTCAGTGTTGCAAAATAATATTGCAGCAACGGTTTCGCAATCAATGGTCTATTAATCCGATATTTGCTTTGATCAAATACCTCCGAGTAGAATAATAAGAGCTATAGAACATTCAATAAAAGAAACTGTGAAGCCCTCAAGAAGTGTGTAGAAAGAGAGTGAGATGTTTCACAAGTATTGTGCTTGTCACGTGACTTTGATGCAAAGTTGTACAAGTTCTATTATCAATACCCCTTTAATATTATACAAGTGTACTGTTAATTCAAAAGAATTAAATTATTTATCAAAGCTTCATTTTTAATATTAAAAAAAAGTTTGAAATTTCTGTAAGTCTAATTTGATCTTTCCTGTATTAACTCACGACGAAAAAAGTATAGCAACACATTTTTTAAAATTCCTTTTTATACTAAAAAGTATTATGAATTACTTTGTAAAATTTCTGTGTTATGCTCTTTTTATCCTTGAAGTGGTAGAAAATGCATTTTTTTATTAAAATTATATTTTTTCTTAACATACTTTCTGAAACTATTTGTTCTAGTTATGTTTTCTTGGTCTAAAATAAATTCATCTCAACTAATTTTTATGCGGTATTTCTTATGCTGTAGAGGAACTCGACGTAAAAAGGTTTGGTTGTAAAACAATTATGTTAACGTACTAGAAGATTTTCAGAAACCGAAAATTAATTATATAACTGGATGAATGTTAATGTATAATCTCATTCAGAATTCCTTTAGTTGGAAAAATGTTACAGCACTAAAAGAGCTTATCTAACTAACTAAAGTGGGATTTATACTTAACATTAGGATAAATCCGGCTATTAGTTAAGTGAGCTTTAATTAGAACACATGTATATTTAAGTGAAAAATACTGTAATATGGATGACACAGATTTCTGTTTCTCATGTCTTAAAATTGAATACAAATTCTTTTAAAAGTATCTGAAGGACTTCCTTTTACGATTAATTACATTAAAACAATTTTAAAAATTAGATAAGAAAACGTTTTCATGTCTTTCAAAAACTAATCACATTTACTAATCAATATATTAAACTAAAAATTTATTGTTTGAAGTTAAAATATATAAGTAATAAATTATTATTTGATAATATTTGAACAAGCTTTCAGAAAAAGTTTTATAATATTTACTATAATACTTCTAAAAAAATACTTTTTATGTTTGAAATATTATTTTCAGTAGAAAGTAATTGCATTTTTTTAAAGATTAAAACACTTTCATAGATATAATATATAACATTAATATGTAATAATGCATAAATATGCCAACTAATGAATGTAACACATAAACGTTTATAATAATTTTATGTTTAATAAATTACTGAGCAAATATAGTTATAAAAAGATAACATGTAATATTCAAAATTATTTTGCAGAATTTTAATAACGATTTTGTAATTATTTAAATCATCTATGTGTTACTATAATTTCTTTTTGATAAATTATGTATTTTAAATAACTTCAGTCGAATTCAATATTATCTGAATTTAGAATAATACATTAAATCTCAGATATTATTAATTTAATAAGAGTTAAATAAAACTGAATTATATGTCATCAGAAGTCCTTTAAGACTTTGTGTTTCAAAATTATGTTTATTACATCGCTTAAGAACATGGAAGAGAAAAAAATGTTTTAAAATAAACGACATAGAAATCAAAAATGTTCTATGCAAAGTTTTGCAAAGAACATATTTAGCCATCCAATGTAGTTTAAAAGTTTTTTTTTTAAATACATGTATTTATTTTTATTCGAATCTACCATACAAAGGTTTGTGATAGCTAAATACACTATCATACTCTCCACACAATTTCAAATCAGTTTTTAAACTTTTTGTAGAAAATATAGAGTCGATTATAGTATTCCCAAGTGGTGTAGAAGATTTTGGATTGGTTTGTTATTCTACAATAAATCGGTTATTTTAAAGTCTTCAACAAACTCTTCCCCTTGTCCATTTGCAAAGTTTTATTCAAATCTCCTGCAAGTACTGTGTTTATTCGATCATACGATTCATTACCCAACATTTCGTAAAATGTTTCCACAATATCATCCGAATTTGTTCCCGGAGCAGCGCGCAAAATAGCCAGTCGCATTTTTTTCATTTACATTGACGGAAATAGCATAAGCTTAATGTAATTAAAAATGTATTATGTAATTAAAGATAATGTATACAAATACACACACAATGTGTGTGTGTGTGTATTTGTCTATGTGTGTGTGTGTCTATGTGTGTAGTATATGCAGAAGTTATGATTTCACATTTTTACTACATAATACATACATAAGTCATTCACATTTGCTTGTATATATGGTTTCGAAAAGAGTCATTCAAAATTTATTTTTTTATTCATTTCAACCACTTGAAAAAGGAAACTTTTAAAGTACTCAAACGAATTTTTAAACTTATAAATTTTAAGTTTAATGAAATTCAATTTTTAAATTTTACTATGTAAGTATACTATATATGAGTGTTGCTTTCCTCAGAACTTTATTTTTCGGATTTACTTGGCGTCGGACATGTTTTCCCACTATTTTAGAGACAATTCCATTAAGAATATTTTGTATTGGAGGAATATTTGTAATGGAGTTTTTATTTCTTATAGGAAACTATTTTTGAGACAATATAAGAAAGTTTGAATTTAATAGCTATTGCAAGGTTTCTGTATCATTTCATATATTATTTATTTATAAATTTTATGGTCATTGAAATGATATTTATATATGATTTTACTTAATTACTCTTATTGTATATGGACAGTAAAATCTTAAATCTAGTAATTTATTTGTTATAAAGAATTAATTTTAGCTGTAAAATCATTTAAATATTACTATTAACATCCGACACAATGAAATGTATTTCACTTCCCACGAAATTGGTTTTCTTCATGATTATTGATATTAAGAGAATATTTATACATTTTATTTTACAGTATTTGTTTCACACATATGTGCTAATAAAATAATTTAATAATACATCATTTTAGCAATGAGGAGTGATTGAGAAATTATAACAAAATAACATTTAGAAAACTTACGGGAATAATAAGTAATTAAACAGATTAACAAAAAGTTATTTATCCAATTCATTTGCGTAAAGGTGACAAAAATATACACATTCATTACAAAGTAATCAGGTTATATATTTAGTATAATTAATAACTTTCCATTTAGAACTCTCTCCACCTCTGTGGTATCAAAACAATCTAACTCTGATACTTTTAAAAGAATATAACAATGACAATTATTAACTGAAAAAAAGCTTCTTAAAATATTTTGTATAATTATTATTTTTAATGTATTTGAATGTACTGACAATCGTAATAAATTGTGTGATTTATAATTTTACTAATACAGTAAAATATATAAATACCTAATCATTTTGAAACTTTCTAAATCCTAGTAAAATGTAATGTACGTTAGAAAAAAGTTCATATTGAAATGTCTCTTGGGAATATTTAAAATATTTCAGAGTCACGCGTTAGAAAATGAAATTGAAGATGCTAAAAGAGAAAATATTCAATTCAAATTTTTCTAAATTATTTATATTTTTATAAACTAGTGTATTTTACTCTTGAAATATAACTTTCATAGAATTTATAATATTATTAATATCAAACAGAATGAAATAATCAATAAAAAATATTCTATTACGATAAAACGAAACAAATTATTTAGAAAAAGTTTGTAAAGATTTTTTTAGAAGAATTAGACTTTGAAACAAGAAGCTAACTAGTTATATTTTCGAAATGAGAACTCAATTTACAAAGAAAATTCATCAGAAAATATATAAATAATAAACTTTTTCACTTAAACAACTTTAAAAGACACTATTATACAGTATTTCACAAGATTCATAATTTAAAATTATTATGACATACCATTAAAGGTATTATCTTTTCTAAATTTCATAAATATTAAATTTCTGCGATTATATTAGCTAAAATAGACTTTTTGAAAAACGAAATGGCACTCTGAAACACTACTTTTCAAATAATTTATGAGAGTCTCTTAATAAAAATATCTTAATGTCTTTACATTTGTTTACGTATTTATAACTATGCAAAACTTTTGAATCATCCACAAGTTAAGATGATCATATTTTATGTTCTATGGTATGGCGTTAAAGTAAATTTTCTTATGCTTATTTTCAATTAGTATTTCAAATGTTGTTTTCACGTAAGTAGATTGTGATGAATCATTCAATTATGAGGGTGTATTACTTGTATATATATATATATATATATATATATATATATATATATATATATATATATATATATACATACACACACACACACATATATATATATATACACACATATATATATATATATATATATATATATATATATATTAAATTAATTATGACTCATTACTCAAATTAAGTTTTTACATAAACTCTATTCCTTTAGTATTTTTAAAAATAAGTTTTCATATCTTATAAACAGGAATCAAATATCACTGTAGCCAATCTCTGTATCTCGTATCCGAATATGTTCCAATCGAGGTTTCAAATGGGTCAAGAACTAATCTCACTAAGAACCTGTCGAATGGCATAATGGAGGTTGTTGCATGCTAAGTAGAATTGGGAGTCGAGAGTTCTGTGGACGAGTAATATATGAAATTAGGAAAGGAATATATCACCTACGGGATCATTCGTGTCACTTGACTGTGCCTATAAACTGACAATATTGATTGACAGAGGCTCATGAGGAATAATTTGACATTGAAGATGATAGAAACGCATAAAACAAATAGCTTTAACTTTGTTGTTTTTGTGGCAATATGTAAATATATATATATTGACATAAGTCAATTCCATTTCATTATAACATATCAGGCTAACTAAAACAGAACTTTCAACAAATTCATCAAATTTTGTATTATGATTTAAAGAAAACACATTTAAAACGTGACCTTTCTAAATCTTATTTAGCTTCAAGACTACGCTATATATATATATATATATATATATATATTAGAAAGGAATAAACATAAGAAAGCTAACAAATATTTTCTTACAATTTTATAGGTTTTTGCAATTAAGAAATATTTAATTAATTAATATTATTAAAATGAAAAAATATATTAAATTGCAAAAACCTGTAATGAAAGAAAAAATTTACAACATAGCAATTAAGGCAGAGTCTAAACCTGAAAGAATATTAAATAAAAACAGCAAGAAGATAAAATTCAAATTAAGATTAAGTACAAATTAATGCATGAAAAATAATATAAACTAAAGGAGAAAAAAAAAAACCTCAAAAGAAAATGAAGCATAACATTTATAAATAACTTTTAACAGATTAGCAGGTTAATTATATTTTACAGGCCCTTATACTCCCAACAGAAATATGCTATAAACAAGAATGAAAATTCCCTAAATTCAAAAAAAGTAGCAAAAAAAATTTTCCATTGCACTAAAAGAAGTTATGTATAAACATATATTCAAAAAAGAAGTATATTAAAACTGTATCAATTAAAACAGATAAAGAAAAAACCAGAAATCAATCAGCCAGATTAAAGAAGATTAAGAAATTTACATGAGGGTACGTCATGTATAGCAACAGCATCACTCAAAACTAACGCATACAAAACAAGATTCATCCGCTCTTGCTATCTTTAAATTGACTAAGGGAACTCAGTGGCTCAGATAGAAAATCGCTCAAATATTTGGCTACTTATTTCACTCTTTTCAAGGTATAAAGTAAAACTGACGTCACCTTTTTAAAAATGAAATTTTGGGCAGATTGCATTTTAAAAGTTAATATTGAATGCTTTCCTAATTTACATAGTATTTTAGTAGACGGTAACTCTAATCCCGATAAAAATTAGTTTGGTCCAACATTTATCAGATCTGCAAAAACTATTTCTTGAATATTTCCCTATTCATAGAGAAGAATTATTTTGGATACAAATCCTTCTCAAGACTGTGACATCTCCGATATCCCAATAAATGAAAGGAAAAAAAACAAATTTATATACTGACTGACACTCAGTTGAAACTTAATTTTAATCAAATTGATATTATGTATTTTTGGACCGACATTAGAAAAGAATATTCTGAAATTGCCAAAAGAGTTATGAAATGTCTAATGTTATATGTTTCAACCTATTTATGCAAAAAATCATTCTCTTCCTATACGTTGCGACAAAAACAAAACACAGAAACAGATGAATTAGGTTGCAGATTTTCACAATTATTCCGGGTGTAAAAATACTTTGGTATAAAAGAAACTCACGGTCAAGTCATTAAAAAAATTCTTTTTATTAATTTATGATTTAAAATATTGTTACTTTAATTTATTATTCATAGAATATATTTTAGAAAACCAAGATAAAAATACCTATTAGCTAACTTACCATTCATTACCTTAAGACGTTTCTATTGTGAGGAAATAGAGATGTAATAATAATTTTGTAAATATAAGTAGTATAAGGCTTTGAAATCCTATTTATTCTTCTCTTTGATCTAGATGTTCCTTCAAGAAAATGATGAGCTCAAAGAGGTCCCCAAGGTTTAAAATGTTGAATACACTAGCTCTATATAAAACTGTGATTAACGACTTAAATATTAAATAATTCAAGAAAACAATTTATACTTATGGAAAATCTTGATATTTACTGTGATTTTCATTTGTTGAAGAAACTACTATAAGAAAATTGATGAAATATTTAGAAATAATTAGATTTCAGAATTTTTAGTTGATATAAAACTCTTGTTTGATGCATATTTTTGATGAAGTTAGTTATTTAATGTCAACTCTGCTTATTTGATGTAATATTGATGCTGAATATTTACATCTTAAGTAAAACGCTTGCTATACATTTTGAATGACAGTAAATTGATGCCTATTTGAATTCATATTTACGTTTTCTTGAACAACTAATATTTTAGACGAAAATTTACTTTGATGCAAATATGTTTTGAAAACAATTCTTTGTAAGAACATTTCACTTTTATTAGAAGTTATTTTTAGTTATTCATGATATAATAATTTGATGGAATAATTTTTTTTTCTTGAACATATATTTTGGAATTTGTTGCATATATATTTTAATGCATATTTAGAATATTTCAATTTTTGAGTATCTAAGAGTTAACTATATTTGATATCAAATTTGAATATTTGTGTGATAATTTTTTTTTTTAAATTTTTGAATAATGGCTACTCCCATTGATAATCCTAAACATCACAAAATCATTAAAAAATAGTAGTATGAACCAAATAAAACTTTTACATCGTTTAATCTTTGATACTGATGGGATAGACAAAATTGCACTAGATTGCGTAAATTTTCAGAATTCGATGAAATATTTAACCTCCAAGGAATTAAACAAAAATGCATGGAAGAGTTTTCGCTGAAAGATTTCATTTTTATATATGCAATTTACACCATTTAGAATTTTCTACTGGCTTTGCTTACAGTTTCAATACTATTCTTACGACTCTTAATGATATCACCCTACTAAAAGAGAAATATCTGATCTGAGTCACCTCGATGATTGACAACCGCTTGAAACTCAGACGATTGCTCGTCTTCCAACCCTCAAGAATAAATCAGCCGAAGCACTTTCAGTTCGCAAGTACCGGCGCAAAACCGTTTTGATGGAACTTCAAAACATCTACGAACTTGGCAGATATACAAGCTAAAAATGATTTCAACTTTTTTGGTTTGAAGGGCATAGTTCATTTAATAAACCCTTTTTCGTCTCACGATAATTATATCGTTGAAACTTTCATTTCAGATATCGAAGACATTTTTAATTTATATCAGATAAACAATCCTGTTCACCTTGTAATTTTGTTAGAAAATGCCTCAAAGCTCCTGCTCTAACGCTGATACAATCTATTCGTGGAATTGAAAATAATTAAAGCACCATTTATTAGATGAATTTTCCAATAAAATTAATAGTTTTCAATTACATCAAATGATGGAATCTAGTCGTATGAAACCATTTTAAACTTTACAAGAATATTTGCTTGTGATGAGAGACTTAGCACACAAAGGTTCGCTGGATGATTCTTCCCTGATTGAGTATGTTATAAATGGAATACTTGATTCATCAAACAATAAAATTATTTTGTATAGTCGTAAATCAATCACTTTTTTTAAAGAAAAACTGAAAATTTACGAAAAACTTTTCAACAGTTCCGAACAATTGAGAAAAAATAATCAAAAACAATTTAATGATAATTTTCATAATGTGAAATTTAATAATTAACGCATCCCAAAATCACAACCAGTATGCTATTCATGTGGTTTAAGAGGCCATAAAAGCGACCAATGTATGAATAAGTCGCAATGCAATCTTACGGTTGTATATCCTTTAGTCATGTCCAGGCTATCGTCCCAGAAATTTTCCAGATTCTTCGACAAAACCTGTTCCTCAACATTCCACAAATAATAGAACTGGAAACGCGCTTTCCATTGAAACGTTTTCCAAAAAACTAGCAGAAATTAACCACACTCTGTCATACTGGGTCACAGGCCACCCTATTAAATCAGAAAACTTATTGTAGAATTGGTTCTTCACAATTACATCCTTCCCAAATTGCGTTTTCAGGAATTGGCCGAGACACAATAAAAAACAATGATTACTTTCATAATTCTATTCAAATTCAAAATAATATTTTACCGGTTAAAATACATATATAAAAACATGACATGATCCCTCTTGAGGCGATTATTGGAATCGACGTTTTGCAGCAAACTTCATTTACATTTGATAAAGACGGAATTCATTTGTGCAATAGTAATGATAATGAAATTTTTGTTATTTTCACTAATAACTCCCGAAAACGAACCTTTCCAATTTGACATTTCACACAATTTGATCCCTGAAATTCGTAAGGAAATTTACAATATTGTTACTTCTTACAAGCCCCGAAAGACACCAAAATTAAGATGATAATTTTATCACACGATCAAATCTCCGAAGTCTAACGTTCCAAACGACTTCCTTTTGCGGATCAGAAAATTATTGAAAATCAAATTCAAGACTGGTTAAATGATAGAATTGTTAAACCCAGCTGTTCTGATTTTGCTGGGCCAATTGTTTCATGTAAAAAGAAAAAAGAAAATAACAGACTTTGTGTTGATTACCGCAAACTTAACAGAAAAATGATCAAACATAAGTTTTCTTTACAGCCAATTGAAGAAACTTTAGATAAACTTGAAAATTATCCAGTTTTTACTTCACTTAACTTCAAAAATGGATTTTTTCATGTACCTATAGACACTAATAACGCAATAACTACATACCTCTTTTATAACCCAGAAAGAACAATACGAATTTTTACTTGTTCTGTTTGGTGTAACAAACAGTCCTAGAATTTTTCAACGATTTGTTTACTCAATTTTCAGAGATCTCATTCTCGAAAACGTTCATATTGTTTACATGGATGATCTTCTCATACCATCAAATGATGAAATTGAAGTTTTATAAAAATTGCGCCAAGTTCTCCAAACAGCTGCAGATTATGGTCTTGATTAGAACTCCAAAAAACGTCATTTTTTCACATCGAAAGCTAGAATTTCTTGGATATAGAATCAAAAACGGTGAATGTTGAATAGTTAAACCCTCACCTTTCAAAACAAAAGCTGTTTAAAAATTCCCGCAAATTTATTCCTAATTATGATCTGATAGCTAGACCATTAAAAGACCTCCTCCGAGAAAATATTGAATTTAATTTTGGTTCTGCACAAGCAGCAGCTTCCTAAGAATTCGAAAACATTCTTTCACAAAACCCAGTTTTTCACGTTTTTTAAAAAGGATACCCATTATAACTGCAAACTGACGCCAGTTGTTTTGGTTTTGCCTGTGAACAATTGGCTTTTGATTTTACAAAATTTGGATGAAGGACAATTTCACCCCATTATTCATTTTAGACGCAAAACTTTATTTCAACAAGAAAAAGATCATAGTTACGAGCTTGAAGTAATCGACATCATTGAGGCCCTTAAGGAATTTCGCAATTACTTATTAATACTTATTACCTCAAAAATATTCAGTTACCTGTATTCTTATGTTGATATTTTTCATTGATGTGTTTTGAGCAAACATTTCGCATACAAATATCATTATTATTTAATCTAAGATATTAATATAATTCAAAGAAATGTGACTCGTTTTTTAAAATTTTATTTAAAAGTTGTTTTAAAGTTGATATTTTTAACAGGGATTGATGTTTCACATTTATTAAGAAGACTATCAAAATTTATCTATCAACAGATTTATTCTTAAATTTTTAGTACATTATCTTATTTTTTGTAGTTCTAAATTATCATCTTTCATGTTGAAATTTTAATATTAATATAATTAGAATTTTGATTAATATACAATGGTGTCCAGAATTAACATAAGATCACTAACATAATATCTGTGATAGGGAGAGAAATATTTGGTTTATTGCAACGAAATTTTCACAAACAGATATTACTATAGAAGAAAGTTTACAGCAAACTAAAAATATGTAAAAGAGGGAACTGTTAGTTATCGTACAAGTTACATCAAAAATGGTCGAAACATGATGCATTACATCTCGGAAAAGATCCATCTTATAAGGAATGAGACCACCATGCACTGCTTGGCAAACTTCACAGCGAGCCTTCGAACTAATATTGAAGGTGTCGAAAATTCTTGCAGCAATAAATCTCATTCTTTTAAAAGCTAAAGAGTACTGAAAAATAAGTGATGTCGCGCAGCGGGTCATCCTAAACCATCCCAAACATGCTTCATACAATTGAAATACGGAGACTTCTCCGTCCAATCCAAACGGCGAATATCCTCTTCAAGAAATTCATCAACATTGTCAGCTCTGGGTGGCCTCTCATTATCGTCCATAAAATGTCCAAATCTGCATCATTCTGGAAAAACTTCAGATAAGGATTGCTCTGCCACCAAATTGGTAGATTTTCTTTATGTTGGATGGATGTTAGAGTGAGTTTCCCATTCTTTCCAAAATGAAGACTTGCCGAGAATAACACCATGTGTTGATCTTAAGTCTTCAGTGAAGCAAAAAAAAATATCCTCCATTCTTGGTGCGTAGAAGAATAGTGTGTTCGTCTCCATGGAAAACGAGTTCAGTTTGATACTTTCAGTAAAGACACACCTCTAGACGCCAGGGCGTTAAGGGCCATCTCTGCAAGGCTTCTGTATACTATTTGCCTGGAACTTTTTTGTGTTCTCAATTAAGCAAACATGTAATGAGAAAGCTGTGTAGCTGTTGCCTGCCTATGTCGTCAAGCACTTAATGCGAAACATCATTCCTTAGCATGCGTCGTCGCTATACGGCAGGCATTGGTCGAGTGATCTGATGACAATATCATTTGTTTGGAATTTATATCACTTTGGATACCAAAATTGTTCCTCGAATCACCTCCGTTTAGTACTGCCCAGCTTCAAATATGCCGACAGCCCTCCATCTCATTTAATCATCTAAACCATTATGCGAACTACCATCAATCAAATTTGTGGGGATTAAAGCAATATTCCCAACACTACAAGGAAACTTCCTGAGTGCTTAAGGAACTCGCATAGGTTCGAAGACCAATTTTTAAGAAATATTAATCGAAATAGTTTTTTAGGGGAAACACGCCAAGAGCTACAGTCAGAGCAGTCAGCTTGATGAGGAATCGATCTGTGGACGGAATCAGTTGCCTAAGGAATCTGCTTTGTAGACCGATCGGGGAATCGTGACCGAGTGAATCTGCTAGGGACTCGTCCTGAATCTAGCGGAACTGCTACGGAGAGTCTGTCTTTGGAGACTGTTTAGCAGCTCGATCAGGGGATCGACTTAACGATGTCGGCACTTAAAGTTGAGCATTCTAGGTGAATTTGCGAATTGACTGGAAGCCATCGGCACTTGGAAGTGGAACTGCCGTTAGCATGGCCGTGATACAATTGTGACTATCATTACAAGTGCTGTTTTGTTTCTGTATTTGTATCACTAATCAATGCAAGTGCTATGTTTCCTAATTATGTTGTTATTCTCCATGCTTTGTTACCCGTGTCGTTTTGTGAACTCGTCTCTTTGATAATTACAATAATTGTGTTTACAAGAAATTAATTTCTTTATAAAATAGCTGTTTGAAGAAAAAAGATAATTGAATCATCTTAATTTCGTATAATAGGTTTGATACCAGCCTTTAAGAAATCGCACTTGTGAATACTATTTTCGAAGCGAAAACTATTCGAAGGCGAAATGATTTTATTTTATAAAATAACTATGAGAATACAAAATTGTGAATGTAAAAGTCTTAAATAACTGATATAATCTGTATTCCTAAGAAGACACATTTTGGCTTGTGTGGATTGTTTATTAAATAATTGAAATATAACCTCAAATAAGTGTTGTATTTTTGTTCTACTTCTCATTTTTAGGATATGAAGAAAATTTATTATATTACAACATTATTATTTTATTATTTAAATCAAAAAAGAAAGTGGATGCAATGTTAAACAAAACAGAAAAATAAATTTTTGAGAATAGATGAGATTTGTAAGGTAATTAAAAAAAAATAATACAATTTTAATAAAGTAATTTTTTCTAGAATACATATATATAAAAGAGCCAAATTGTGATTCTTAAGTTGATGACTTTCAGGTACATGAATTAGTAAATAAATTATAATTATTATAATAAAATTTCGAAACATGACGATTTTTAGTTGGTACTTCAATCTTACACGTTTGCTTATATCAGACAAATACTCTGGTGTGCCAAAAGTCATGGTATATCAATATGCTATTATTCAGATCACATTGCATAAGAAATGTATAAATGGAAAGTGCATAATCAGGGATTTAATTTTTACTCAAGCGAATCGTCCGAATTGTTTTCTGGCATGATAATGTACTCTCGACTGGAATTAAAAGTCTACGAGCCCAATATGCTAGTTGGAACTAGATGCATGAAGCATTCCATTTCGGAAATTGCTTGGGAATCCATCATTCCTCAATTCACAATATGAAGAATGTGTTGAGAATTTATAATTTCTGGCATTACTTTCCATAATGGACAAAACAGTGGCCGATCACATCTACTAAATGACCGTGACCAGTTACGTCTGCGTATAGTTGTTAGTGCTACCAGATATGAAAAGCTGGGTCAAATAACAGCTATTATCAATGTAAAACGTACGGCAGACACGTTCGTGAGTACGGTGCAGATAAATTTGCTTTTGTTGATGTATGACAACAAAAGACGGATTCGAGTGTCATATGTCAAGTAGCAGAGTTATGTATTGGGCTCTTGAAAATAAGGGTTGGAACCTAGATAGTACTTTCCAGAATGACAATGCGCCTTTTATCAGGCCAAATTTATTTTTGATTGACTGAATGAGCATTCTGAACAGTTCCAGCGAATGATTTGGTCACCAAAATCACCCGGTATTGATGTGATCGAACATATACGAAACATAATCAGATGGTCATCTTGTGCATAAAATCCTGCCTCGGCAATATTTTCTCAATTATGAGAGGCTGTAGAGACAACATGGTAGGATATTTCTTTAGAGGATTTCCGACGACTCTTTGAAAAAATCTTACGTCAAGTTTCTGATCAAAAGCAGGTACCACATGATATTAGAATAGATATTAGAATATATACCATGACTTTCAACTCTTCAATGAATATTTCTTTTTGAACAAACACAGTTTGTGAACAATATCTGAATTAAGGGATCATTAAGCGTAAAATAAGAAAAATAGTTGTAAAACGAGAACTCGACAGCGATTCAGTAAAGATTAAAATGAGATCTCCTTTGTATTTTAATTTTTTCCGGTCAAAGAAACCATTATATGAAAACTGAACAGAAATGGAAGAAAAATATTGACACATTAAATTAAAATATAGGGAATAACTATTACATAATCGTAAGAAAATAATAACACGAGTTATTAATTTTAATTGAGAACTTTAAAATATTTTACTGCCGTCTATTGTAATTTATAGGGACATTTCCATTGCAGAAACGGTGGCAATTATTTTATTTTATTTATGGAATTATATGCAACTATTATTTCAATCGATCAATATGAATAAAAAAATTTCATATTTATTTGCTAAATCATTAGAAAGTCTTCCAAAAATGATTTCTGAAGTACTCTGTTCAGACTGTAATATGACTTCTCATGTCAAATGAAATAATCGTATTTCCCTTTTATGAATTAAATTAAATCATTGTCTACTATAGATTAATTACGTGATTCTTTCCAAAAATTATGTATTAATATTTCAAGTTTTTTTTCATACAACAAAATTCAACATAAGTATTTTGTTCTAATTTTTTAGTTTCCTAACATTCAAAAATAAACTTATATTGTTCACAAATATTTGACATGCTGGAAGTAATATTCTATTACAATTCATGCTTACAATAGTATTTTAAAAATGTTATCTATATCACTTTTGTGATGAGTGCCATTTACTTGTATATGTCTCACGTACTGAATATTTAGAATAAGGGGTATACGAGCAAAAATAATAAAGCAATAACATATGTTAATGCATTTAGTTTTTTTAACTGATTAAAAATACGCTAAATTTATGAATATATATAGAGGGGATTGTAAGTTAATCCAAAAGCGGTATGCCAGTTTTTTAATATATCGTCAATAGTTCAACGCGCTCGATATAGAGGGCGCCGCGTTACATCGAAATAGGGAAGGACTGAAGCGCCACCATCCCGACCCTATTGAAATACAAATTTCAATACACATAAACACAAAATTAAAATTCAGAAAGTACATAATGAATTCAACTAAGATATTAATACAGGAAATAGTACAAGTAAAGAAAAAAAATTAACACATGCATTATAAAATGAAGATTTGAAATGAGTACATTTTCAAATAACAGGTAAAATTGAAATATATCTAACATTTCTTTTAATTATTTTTCTTTTCCTTTAAAAGCATCTACAATTCTTCCTGTGAGTCATTTAGTACCCGGAAGAGTCAGTTTTTATCAATACAAGAGTACCTAAATCAACGTTATCTTTAGAAAATTTCCATTTGCTTCTCTCTTGCAAATTGTTTATATAGTTCTTTTTCCAAATTTTCCATATCAGTTGGCATAACCAATTCACTATCTGCCATTTTGAGGATGATGCTCGAGGATGGCAGTAATAGGCCTACCAATAAGAAAGTGGCCAGGTGATAAGGTTTCAAAATTATCAAATTTTGGTGAAAGTGGGGTTAAGGGTTGTGAATTCAAAACAACTTCTATTTCAGCACGTAACGTTATAAATTCTTCGAGAGTTAAATTTGAATTTCCAGCTACTCGCTTTAAATGAAATTTGCAGGATTTCATTCTCGATTCCCACAATCCATCGAAATTAGGAGACCTAAGAGGTATAAAATGCCATTCAATATGTTCGTCATTAAAATAATTAATTAACATTTCATCAGGAGATCTAAGTAAATCATGCAGCTTTTTTTAATTCAATATTTGAAACTACAAAAGTTTTTCCATTATCTGAAAATATTTTAGACCATTTACCTCGTCTCCCGTAAAACCTTTTTTAAGTAGGCAATAAAAGCCTTCGAAGAAAGGTCAGACACAAAGTCCCAAAGGATTGTTTTGGTAGCCATGCATACAAAAATACAAACATATATTTTATTGAGAACTCCCTTACACTGATTTTTAAATTTGACCATAAAATGTCCACAGAAGTCCACACCACAGTTGTTAAAGGGGAAAATGAGAGTAACTCTTTCTTTGGGCAAGTTACCCATAATTTGATTTAACGCTATAGGCTTGCTTTTAAAGCATGTAATATAATTATGAACAAATTTACGAATTAGATTTCTGTCATTAAGTGGCCAATATTTACGACGAATATGATACAACAAGTTATTAGAACCAATATGCAGGTATTTGTTATGAAAATATTTTATGACCATTAAAGTTACTGCACGTTTACTAGATAGCACAATAGGATATTTTTCACTGAATGACAAAGATGAATTTTGCAATCTTCCTCCAAAACGAATAATATTATTGTTATCCATAAAACAATTTAATGAGGCTAACTTACTGTTTCAATGAACAGGCTCACCCTTTTTTAAAGTTTTAATATCCTCAAAAAATTCTACTTTTTGTACAGACTGTAGTAACCAAAACTCGTCCTTTTAAGAGGCTCAATGACTCGTTCATCACATGATAACCTGTCATTCTTGTAATACCCGAAAATAATCTAATTAATTTAATAAAGTTATTCGTTACAGAAACAATCGTGTTGAGAAAGTCACGTTGATTTGAAAGAATTAAATTTTTAGAAATAAAATGTTTCAGTTCTTTTTGAATTTCACTGAAATTGTTCTGAGAATGTTCATCATCGTCAGTCTGTGAAAGGTTGGGACCCTTCCACCATAAATGACAGTTTACAAGATCTGTAGAACAAGCTTCTGGAGAGGAGGTCCGCTGGGTTGTTTTCGGAAGATATATGATGCCACAAGAAGTTTTCAGTTAGATTTTGAATTCTTGAAACGCTGTTAGCCACAAAGGTTTTAAGAAGATGAAGTGAGATTTTAATCCAGCTTAATGCAATTGTGGATTTAGAATACAAATTCACTTGTGAAATATTCATTTCTAGTGAAACCAAAATTTTGTTCGTAAGTTTGGAAAGCAGGAAACAAGCAGAAAGCTCCAACCGGGGAATGATTAGGGTTTGAAGCTGTGTCATTCTTGATTTGCTGCACAAAATTTCACTATTTTTTATCCCCGTAGATAGTCTGAACAGATATATGAACAACAGCACCAAATTCTTTCTCGAAGGCATCGGCAAATCCGTGGAGTATGATTTCACCATGATCTTCTAAAGGAACAAATCTTGGAAATTTTATCTTTTCCAAGGCAAGTAAGGATTGCACAAATGTAGACAATTCTTTACCAACAGCAGCATGTAGTTTCTTATGCCAGTCTATTTTTAGGAACCATAAACTTTGCATGAAGAATTTTGCTTTATTAATGATAGGTTCTAAAAGACAAAATGGATCGAAAAGGCGTGCAATCTGAGAGAGGGCATCTCTTTTAGTGAAAACCAAATTTTTAGTGATATGAACTTTAAAACAAAAGGTATAAGAACTATTCCACAAAGTACCTGGCGTTTTCACAGTGTCCTCTTCTGACAATTGATCAAACTGAAGATCAGGCAAATCACTGTTTGAATGCGAGAAACGCCATTTGTGCAGAGACATTCCAGCACTTTCAAATTGCTGCACCAGTTCTGACTTAAGCATTTCAAGTTCCTTTTAATTAGAACATCCTGTTAAAATATCATCTAAATACACGTCTTGTTGAACGCTGTTAGCTGCAATGGGAAAGTTATCTTCCTCATCAATCGGAAGTTGTTTTAACACTCGCGTAGATAGATAACATGCAGGAGTTACACCGTAAGTAACTGTTTTTGATTTATAAATTAGGAA
Organism: Nephila pilipes; assembly: GCA_019974015.1. Taxonomy (NCBI): domain Eukaryota; kingdom Metazoa; phylum Arthropoda; class Arachnida; order Araneae; family Nephilidae; genus Nephila; species Nephila pilipes. The sequence continues at coordinate 119,306 of BMAW01081373.1, forward strand.
ACAGGTTCATTGCGACCCTGTTTCCAGAGGATCTTCTGAAAATGTCTTTCTTCGGGATTTATTTCAATCTGTCTAAACATATGACGGATGTATAGACAGATAAAATAAGCTTGTTCTGAAGAAATAAGCACGTTTTCGAGCACGAAGCATAAGGAAAACAAATATTCTTGTATAACACCACCCTAACTGAGAACATCATTCTGCAAAATATTTAGAACAGTGTTTCGAGACCCGTTGAACACTACTCTTAAAGGACGAGCATGATTTCGGGATCTAAATACACCATGATGCGGGAGAAAGAATCCATCCTCAGATGTAATTTCATCAATATTGAATATTTCTTCCATATGACCTAACGCAAGGTACTCCTCACTAAATTGGGTATAAAGAGCCTTTAATTAGGATCACGGTTTAAACGTTTCCAAAGTTGATTGAGGCGTTTGAACTCAATAGTTCTAGAATCCCCAAGATTTATATTTTTTTTGTATATTTTGTTCAAATGGTAGGGATACAGAATATTGTCCACACTGTTTTCTAACGTGTGTTCTTTCGAAATGATCTTCGCAAAATTTAAGCTCGTCACTAATTACAGGTTTCGCTTCCGAAATATTTTCCGTTTACCTAAAGGAAAGGAAAGTTTAATCCTAATTGTTTTCAACCTTAGAAACAAAGCAATGACTTGGAAAGAAAGTCTTCATTAAATGATTCATCATTATAAGATCCACCTACGACAAAACTGAATTTAGATTCAACTAATCTCATATTACAGTTTCTTAACTATATTTGGTTTGGGCCGAAAATGTCAAAAAATGCTCACTTCCTAACAAGCAAGAAATCTCTGATGGCTGATAAAAATCTTTGTCAGCAAGAACGCAACCCATTGGTATGTTAACTTCTGAAATATTTATCCTTTTTGAAGGATGTACTTTAATTATTTCAGGAGTGAAAACAAAAGCTACGTCTAAACAAAATGTATCGTCTAAATTCGAAACAGATGCTTTAGTCAAATAATTTATTTTCGATTTGGCGTTATTCAAACCTTGAACAGAAGAATTGTTTTTTGTTTTTCTTAATCCTAACATTTCAGCGGCTTTTAACGTTAGATAGTTATTCTCTGATGCGAAATAGAAAACACATTTTATTTTTATTTTTTCTATAGCTCCTTGCACGTAAATTATTGCTGTATGAAGTAAATCTTTGACAGTTTGTTGATAAATATCAGATTCTTGTTTCGAGGTCAACGAAATGAGTGGGAGTGGTTCAGTTTTGTCTGGAATAGCAAAGGAATCAAAATTTGCTGTTTGTGTTTTTTTATTATCTGCATTTGAGAGGGTCATACATTTATCTTCACAAAGTAATATATTATGCATAGCATTCAATTTTTTATATTTACAATTGAGGTATGAATATTTACTAGGACAATGATCAAAATGATCCGAAGATAAACAGTGTTTACAGATTTTATTAATCTTGACCAATTCTTGTTTTTGCGCAAGAAGACTCTTAAATTTGTCACATTTATAGAGTGGGTTAGAACAATCGCACTCAGGAATAATGCATTTTTTATTTTGTTTGCACTTAATTAGTAGAGATTTAAACCGCAGTGAACTATTTGCTTTGACGTCAGTGCTTTTATTTTTTATTTTAGTGCTTTTTCACCAATTCTAATTGAACGCATCGATTTTCCAAAAACAAAAGAAAGCTTTGTAAGCTTGGTACATCTGTAGATGTTAAGCTTAGTTGAAATAATATTTGAGATTCTCTATCCACCTTTTTAATTAATATATGGAGTATGATAGCATCGGAAAGTGGATTAAATATCATATTTAAATTTTTCGGAGAGTGTAGATGACTTTGAACAGTGTTTCATTATGAATTTTCGAAAAAGAAAGTATTTCTGCAATATGAATATCTACCAAAGCTCTCTTGTTTTCATATCTAGATTCTAAAGCTTTCAAAAGTTATTCAAAAGTATCTTGATCACTGCGAATTAAAGAAGCATCATTCCTAAGAGTACCTTTAAGGTAATAGAGCTTTTGAGTCTAATTTAAAGTAAAATTATTTCTAATTATATTCATAGTCTTTTATCCATCTCAAATTCCTGGAACTTACAGCTAAAAGTTGGCAAAGGTAAATCCGGTAATTTAATATTGACATTTGGTGAAGTATATTAATAGTTTGTGTTTCGTCTTCAAATTTAGATAGAAATACTAGAAGGCTAACTTCAATTCTTGTGCTTCTTCTAAATCAATAGTAAGATCCACGCTTTCTTTAACATCCACATCATCAGGTAGAGCACAAAACGAATTTTTTAAGTTTTCTATACCTTTAAAAAGGTAATTTACTGAAGTCAACTTATTGTTTGGTTCAATTTTGTCCTTAATGGAATCATCAGATTTCTAGAATTCACTAGTGAAAGTTCTAATTTTATTAAGTTTTGTTTTAAACGTGCTGCGTTGTCGATTTAAAGCTGTTATCGACATGTCTCGGTACTCCGGTTCGAAGGACCAATTTATAGAGGGCATTGTAATTTAATCCAAAAGGTGGTATCCAGTATTTTAAATATATCGTCGATAGTTCAATTAAGAGAAAAAAAATAGATTGTAGAAATAGTTTACAGTTCACTTTATTTTAGTAATGAAGAAAGAGAGCACTTAGTGTGCTGCCGCTCGGCATGAGCTTAAGGGGTAGAGTGATAGTTAAACACGATATAGAGGGCGCCGCGTTACATCGAAATAGGGAGGGGCTGAGGCGCCACCAGTACGTCTGCAAGTGGTTGGTTCTGCTTCATTTAATAAAATATTCTGAAGATCATCTTTAGCTCATACATGGTCTATTTCTTCATGAAAATCATTCTTAACGCATTTATTTCAATTTGAATATAAGTATAAATTTCTGTTAATTTTAGCTTTTATAAGGTGTTTATTTAATATTGTTCTTATTATTTGTTATTTTCTTATTTTTATTGTTATTTATTTAATATTCCGATTTTTATTGTTATTTATATCTCATTAGACACAAAAAATAATTGAGAAAAATTGTTATAACTATTTAAGGAATATTTCTACTTTGTTTCCAGTTTTATCTGGAATGATTATACCTTTACTATGTAGCCAATATGAAAATGATTCTTCAATAAAGTTGTGCTAATTTTAATTAATTGTAATAATAATAATAATATTGAAATATTCATGTACTTTTAATAACAAGAGTTCATTTTCCTCTTCAAAAAAGTTGGAGCGTACGGTTCACTTCTTTATTTAATTTATGAAGCTTCCTATTCAAGTATAAATACTCCCCCTCTCCAATCTTTATTTAACTGAACATTCCAGAAATGTCTTAAAAGAATATAAAATTCATTTAATGACTTCCATCCCCCCCCCCTTTTCAGCTTACACTAATTATTATATTTCCTTTTAAGACGGTTTTTTTTTTTTTTTTTTGAAGAATTGATTTTATTATTTTCCCAATATATGTAAATTAACAAATGGTTAAAAATAAATACATACATATTCCGTTATTGATACCCCTCTTAACAAATCCTTTAAGTTCTAATTGAAAATATTTTTATTGATTTTAAATATGTTTATCATTATTTACACATTTACCTGAATATTAAAAATTATGAATATTAAAATCAATACATACTTGAATATTAAAAATCCTTACATACGTAATCCTATATTTATTTTGATTCCCATAACTAAAAATTAGTGTATAATCAAAGGTATAATATAGATGAATCATTGAGGAAAATTTTTTTTTAAGTTATGAAATACTCCCGGGATATTCAAAATTAAACTAGATAATAGAAAATAGAAACGTTATGGTAATACAGTGCTTGGCAATATATTTTCTAGGGATGTCGTTATTAATTTGAAATTCATTATAGTATACGTTAAGTACTCTTTTAGAATCAGACTAAGCGAGATTTAAAATATGTATTGTTTATTTCAAAAGCCATAAACTGCCGAGGGACATCTTTAGGTTTTACTTCTGTAACTATTACATTAACTATTTACCTGGGAATACAACTCTGTTAATACTGTGTTTTGCTTCATCTTTCAGTACTTGCAAATAAATCACAAAACTCATTTCATTTCATATTAATTAAATCTCTTTGAAATTGCATAGGTAGTATTAAATATTAGTTATGTTTTGCTCCATTGTGAACAATCAGCTCTATAATATATAAATCAAGCTAGTTATTGAGCATTTGTAAAATAATTTTAAAAAACATTTAAGTATTTGCTTTTATTAAGTATTATTTTTATTAAGTAAACATTTGATTGATTTTTTTTTATTTCACCATGACAAGAATATTTTCATTTTCTAATTCAAAAATGTCTTTTTCCAAATTTAAAATAAATTGTAATGGAAAACAAAAACTTTTAAACCTTTGTACTCCAGCTTATTAAAAAAAACGATAACTACTTGTTTATATGTGAATAAGAAAACAAGAATAAAAAATAGGAAATATAAAATAAAAATAAAATAAAATTTTTATTGCATATATTCAGAAAAATGGAAATTTTTTAAATGCAAAATCTAGAGAAAAAGAAAAAAAAATTACTCAACAAAAAATAAAGAAAAAGAAAAATTATATCGGTAAGAAAACTATACCAGTAGAAGTAGCAAAAAGATAATATTCAAATCATGAACAGGAACAAACCAAGGGGAAAAAATAATGAAAACAAAGGAGAGAAATAAACCAAATACAAAAAGGAATATAACGATAATAGATTTTGAATGTATCTTATGAAATATTAGCTGGTTAAATATGTTTTATGGACTAAACAATCGTAACAAGAAAATGTTAAAAGCAAATATGAAATTTTTATAAATTCAAAAAAAGCATGATGTAAAAAATACATTACAATAGAAGAAATTAATTAAAAATGTATACAAAGAGATAAAGAGTTAAACCTGATGCGTAACCAATAAAAACATAAAAAGACACGATTTAAAAATTAATCAACCCGATTGAAAACTTAACTGAGACAAGAAGCAAAACAACAGCATCATATAAATGTAATGCTTCCAAAATGATTTTCCAATACAAGCTCATACCAGAAGCTTAACAGTGCCCTTTATCAGAGAGAAAGAGTACAATGCAAAAGAATTTTATAGACATTAAAACAAAACCCACACAAAAAAATTTTGAAATTAAAAACAAAAGCTAAATAGGAAAGCAAGATTAAAAAGATTTAAAAACTAATTTTTTTTAAAAAAAAAAGGGGGGGGGGGAATTTCATCAGAATTTATATAAAAGAAATGTTAAAAAAGCTATATCTAAAACAAATTTTTAAATAGATAAAAGAAAAAAACTATATTTTATAATTATCATAATTCAAAGCGACAAAATTCAACGGAAACCCTGCTTCTTGCAAACAAATTTTTTAAAACCTATCCATGTTAATATAAACATCTTGTGTTTTAGTTATAGGGCAAAATTTAAGTTCGATTTGATTATAAATTATATTCCTAAAAATATTATTTATTCCTTAAAACTTATTGAACTCCCAAACAAAAGAACATTATCAATACGAGAGGAGAAAATGACTCTTTTGTCAAATGTATTACTAGAAACTCTTTATATTCTATTTTTTTTTAAAAAAAAAAAAAAGATCTAAATATTCCGCCTATATATATATAAATATGCGCGCGTGTGTGTGTATGCTCATCTTTACAAAACATATGTGCTTTACATATCCATTTAAAGATTTGATTTGTAATAAGGTATATACAAAGATTGATTTAGGTGTGGTAGCCAAGTAATCGCTCCCAAGTCAAGCTGTATGTTCAAATCCTAATTTCACTAAAATCTCGTATACGGAATTTCGGTGATGTTTCTCAGTAAACAAAAATTCACTTTAAATTCCTTACATAGTGTTCTGTTTAGATTAGATACTGTGATTTATATGTCATCCTCTGCACTTAATCGTTGTACAAAATACTGAGAACCACAGTCAACTTCTCTCTTATTGCTTTATTCTAAGATTGCTTCAAGAAGATGCCAATTCAGAATTTATGCATTACATAGAATTAAATTATTGTACACTTTATTAATAAAATTATATGAAATTTTAAAAAATTAATACTTCATAATGTATAAAATAAAAAAAAAACACAGAAGCTTTTTTATTCTTTAAATGAAACCCAGAATCTCTTTTTTTGAGAATAATGCAGATAAATGTTTTTAATCAACTGTGACGAAGTTATATCCCTATTCGCCTCTTGTACCATAGCTAAACTAAATATTCTAGAACTAAAGAGTCAATAAGTCAGTCAAAGAGACTTTAGACAGATCTCACACTCTGTATTTATTTCACAGTTTAGTACTATAGCGACAAATGTACACCGACTCTCCAAAGTATCGCCCTAGATATATTTGCCTGTCCCATTAATACCAAATTAATGGAGTCTTACCAACACGGGGAAGTTGAGTGTGACTCGACTTCTAGACTCCACCATGACGTCGATAAAATTCTCGATCCCGTCTTCGACTATGGGACAACTGTTCAACGCTAGAGTCACTCGATCTCTATCGTGTGTCTCTCGCTTTGCTTATATACTTTCCTATCTACCTCACTTCACTTTATTTCAACCTGCCTCTAATTTAAATACTCCCTTTTCATTTTCGGTTGGGAAGAAGCTGTTATTTATAGCAATCAATCTTAATTAAAATTATCTAAGGTTAGTGAAGAGAAAACCGCGAATAGCCCAACGTCACACAACTAAATACTGAAATTGTAAGTATCCCATATTCATGCATTGCTATAAAGCAATATTTTACACCTTTTATATGATTAGAAATGAAAGATAAATTTGAGTTATATATAATCTGATTGTAATTTTATTGTTTTTTAACTGCATACGCATGCTATGTGACTTTTCATGGCTTATAAAAAACACCGATTTCTTACAGCTTTAACAAATTCCTATAAACTTATATTAAAACTGTATTTCAAAATTTATTTATATCTTACGTTTTGATTAATGTTAAAAACGGATACATTTAGTTGTTGTTTCCCTTGTTAATAATCCAAATGACAGCAAGATAGCAACTGTTTAACTGTCATTCTGAAATTGTTTAATAATTCTTTGTTGAGTGGCGTCAAGGGCTCACAATACATACGTTAGAGAATAAATGTTTTGTACTAAATAATTGATATAAAAATTGTCAAAATGATGTTTGTTTAATTTTTGATAAGGTTCAAAATTACGAGGATCGTATTAATAAAACCAACCAGTCAGTCTAATTTTTAATAATATATGAATGGTTTTTATGTTATGCTTATAAAGTTAGCCTCAAAACTGCAGACAAAGTATTCGAATAATTGCTGATCACATTTTTCTATATATTTTTTATTGTGCTATCATAAGTAAACAGAAATTTAACTGTACAGTCTCTTAAGTTCTAAATATCCAAGTAAAAGAAGTCACAAATAACACATTTTAATAGGTACCTTAAATGAAATTTACAATACGCTTAATGATAACCATTTTCACTTTGAAGTTTTAAGTTGTGACAAAGACTTTTAATTTATCACGGAGGTAGAAGGTGCTGAAACAGTTATGTTCTGCGTTCCAATAAATTTATAGATATCAACCTCTATATAAAATTAGTACATGTGTTTTAGTTTTAAAAAGTTTTAGTCTATGTGATTTGGATATATTAATTTCTTATATATAATAATATGCAATTAATAATAAACGAGTGATCTGCATTGTTCATTCAAGAGGGAAATTCTTATATGAACACAATTTTTATATCAAGTATCAACGTGTTCATAATCAAAAATATAATTTATCACCTAGTTCATCAAATTTGTATCTTAATTACAGAATTTTCACCTTATTTCAAATACTTTGCGTTATATTTAAAACGGTTCTGTAAAGAAAAAGCATCTTACAATTTTTTTATCCCGATTTACATTCCAGGGAAATACAGATGCATGTACAATAAATTAGACAATTAGTTAAATAAATAAAATTCTGTAACATCACAAATGTAAAGATTTCCCATTTTTATAATTCATTTCCATAGACATATTTAAGTTCATGGATAGATTTAAAAGAAGGAGTTAACTAAATAAAGGAGAGTTTGGAATGTAATTAGAGAACTTATAAAAGCAGTATTAGATTCTTTTTATATTTCAATGTACGTGTTTTTGTGATAAAAATTTATTAACATAAAGGGAAATATATTTTAACTATTACAGAGAAATTTTCATCCGTTTTCTAATCATAAATGTTTGAATTATGAAGCAAAAAACGCAGCTTTTGTATTTTATTTAAAAGTTATAACTATTTTTTTAGCTTAAAAGTCTGTATAACAATAAAATTCTTTAAAACTTATAGAAATAATACTTTTGAATGACACTTTTATAACAGCAATGCTTGAAACACTATGTTTGAAAAGTAAACAGATAACAATGCAAATTTGTATGTTTGGAAGAAAATTAGGGATATCTTTTTAAGGGAAAAAATGATATTCAACTGGACTTTCAGAAGTACATACTTCAGACATATCCGTTTTTTATCCCAAAATCTTAAGCCATTGATTCGAATATGGAATGTTTTAGATACAAGCCAATACAAATTGGTTTTCTAATAAAATGTTATTATTTTTGAAATTCAGGTCGAAATATAATTTCTGTGTTGAAGTATTTTGAGTTAAACTGAAAATAAGTATAGATCGATTGTGAATAGTGTATGCAACAAGAATAAAAAAGTTCTCCACTTGCCAATGCGAAATACGGGAAATAGAAGTTCAAAATTGTCATTTTTGGGCTCTTCAGCGACTTAAACTAGATTGAAAGACTACGTATGGATAGAAATATTGCATTTTATGTCTTGGAAAATTTTCTGTCGTAGAAGAAAACAGGCACGAATACTTGGGAATAAGGAAATTTTTAAAAGCTTCCATGAAAGCTGTTCAGAGAGATATAGAACTTTAGAAAGATGTAAGAAAAGAAACTTTTCATTTTCTGCGAGCCTTTCAGTAACAGTAACAAAAATGGAATACTTTTCAAAAGAAATTTATCAAAAAAATTGCATCATAAAGTAATGTATTAAAAACGAACTTTCAAAAATCTTGAATGTATTTTCTATAATAAAATTCAGTTTCTATTGTTGAATTTTCGAATGTAAGTAAGATAATGTAATAAAATAAACTGTATTAATTTTAATTAATTAGACGTAAAATTATTTTTTAAATGATATTTTGAAAAAAGAAAGCAATAGAGAAGTTTATTTTTAAGAATTAAATTTGAAGTGGAATATCTAAATTATGTGTATGCAAAAACTGAATCTTATAAATAGCACATTAAGGTTCAGTTTTTGCATACACATAATTTAAAATAAATAGCACATTTGTTCTTAATACATAGTAAATATCAATACCATTCATAAAATATAATATAGTATCTTTTCAGACTTTAATTTGTAAATAAATACACATAAAAAAATTGATTTATTTTTGTAGTATCATAAAATTATCTAATAGTAGAACCAGAATAAGAATATTACCAAAATATATTACTCACCATTTAAAAATTCAATTACAGAAAATTGCTGCAAAAATAAATATAAAACTTAAAACTAAAAATAGAAAAGAAAAAGTTCAAAATATAAAATAAAAAAACAACTGTGGACTATTAAAATGGACTAAAATATATTAGATTATTAGTATTAAAATTTAGACAATGATGAGGGAAACCAATGGATGGGAAATGTTTCTTTCTTTCAATAGTTAAGATAAGAAGTAATACACAGAAAGCAAACATAAATATGAAAAAGATGAAATAATTAACTACAGAAATAATAATTTCAATAAAATTTTAAGACCAATAAAGACCAACTGATATATAGTGAATCGATATATAATAAAAATTAATATATAGTGAATTATCACTTAAAATATCACAGTATCTTAAAACTTTAGGACAGCAGAGAAATTCTTGTAATTAAATGACATAATTATTTCAATTTTTAACCAAACTTTTAGCTTATTTATTTCTCATACCTAAAAAAAAAATGTTATACGTTTCGACGGAGATAAGGGCTTTATCTATTTGTCCTATTTTATTTATTTATTTTTATTTGTTATTAATTTTTTGCTAATTATTTTTAAGCTGGATGTTCATAAAGTGTGTCTTTCTTTTACATAAGTAATGTTGAAGAGTTGGTGTTGTGCGTAATTAACTTATGCATGAACTAAATCAATATTATAAATTTTGCTGGTCACTTTGAATACTCATTTGAACTAAATAGACTGAAATAAACAGGAATTAATTTAATATTACTTAAAAACGATAAAACACTTTAAGAAATTTGAAAGAATAAATTACTTAAAAGATTTCAAAATCATTTTTAAATTATATTACCTATATTCAAAACTGAAAATTAATAGTTTTAATACCCCATTAAAATTTCTTCCAAAATTGCTAGAAGTCTTACTTTCACTAGAGATCGTAGTGTACAGAAAATAGTCAGGATAAAAGATTATTTACAATCAGCTAATATGTTCAGAAATCATTAATATATTATGCAAGGCTTAAAAATGCTGCAAAATGACCAAAAATGTTTTCAATGTTTAAAAAAGTGTTTTAAAAAAAAATTGCAACAAAAAAACAACAAAAAAGGATCAACAATTCTTTTTTTTAAGAATTCATGGTTTAATGCCCCGAAAAGAATTTCAAAAGTATTTGAGATGTATTTTGTCTCGATGCAGAAGCACAAAAAACACAAAAGAGATATTAGTAAAATTTATTAATAATACACCTATGCCATAAATTTTTAATTCAGAGAACTTTTAGTTTAAATATTACTAATGAATAAATATGCACATTTACAATGGCTATTAATGGAAATGGGAGTATTTATTTCTGGAAACTTTGAATTAGTTCAAAAGACTGCTCTTGATGACTTAGAAAGCTTTTTTCGACCATAAAAATGATCTAGTAATTCATGACTTCAGTTTGAGGATTAATAGTATCAACAAACAAACAATCATGAACTAATTAGGGTCTTATGTCTACAGAATTTCTGGAAAAAATTTAAATACTAGAGATATATCTTAGTTTTATTTTTCTGTTATGTTCTTAATCCTCATGATACTTTATAAAAGCTTACATATAATGTATAAACAGAAATAAAGATTATTTTCTTTTGAGAAATGCCATACTATAAGTAGGAAAACTACTATAATATATATATATATATATATATATATATATATATATATATATATATATATATATATAATAGAACCATAAATTAAGTATTATTTTAGTTACTATAGCGTAGTGGAGAATAGTGTATTTATTTTAAACAGAAAACAAATTATATTGGTTTTACACTGTCAATGACTGGTTTAATTTCTTAATAGAATCCTTAATGTCCTTAACTGAAAGATTTATAAACATTTCATTCCATTCTGAATTTTAACTATCATACTGTAAAATTTATTTATTATTTCAATAGTTAAATTGTATTAAATATTACCTTACGTTCACTTCAAATGTAGCACAATATGTTTTTTGAGGACTCAACGACATAAATACCTAACAACTAACCATCTTATGCTATATATTTATAAGTATCTTACCTCGTAAAAATTGTAACTATTCAAAAAAAATCTAAAATATTTTTTGCTATTTTGTAAACACAATTTTTAGCAAAGGTATCAACTTCAAAACAAACCATGTAAGTGAACAACAAAATAATATATTTATTTACTGAAATTTGAAACATTAAATCATATTTATAATGTTATACTAATATAAGGAAATCAAAACCTTTTGGTAGATCTATTAAGGTTATTATTCGCTTTCATGTCATTACCTTGTTATATATAACAAATTCCTAAATACTATTTTCGTAATCAATTAAAGTAATAAAAATTAATGGAGTAAATACTTTAATTTTATTTAAAATATGGTTTAAAAATTAACATTGTATAGAATTTAAATTGTATTAGTATTTATTGTTTGATTTGAAAAAGTTTTATCATTTGAATAATCCTTCAGAAATAAATATCAAATTAGGAGATAATGTTTTTCTAACTCACATATAACGAATAGTCTATGAGGTATCCATCATTTTCATATATTATATAAAATGGGGAAAATATAGTTATCACAACTACTATAATCTATCACATATTAGGATCAGTGTCAAATTACTCTAGGATTATTATCACTAATTTAAGAAGAATTTTATTACTCGAATAATACAATGCAGCAAACGAATGATAACAGTACTGTATTCGGTATACGAATTCTCCACAGAAACCTTAGAAAATGTACTAAGCTATTAGTTGGAATTTTAAAGAGAAAAAAAAATTCGTAACAGCTAACTATATTCCTAGATAACATCAGTATTCTTAACATACTTCTTTTGGATAATATTTTAGTGTTTTTTTCTTGTATTTGCTTGTATTTTTGTAATCTCAATTTTAACAATTCCTTTAATTGTTTGATTTTAAATTTAATTACTGTCTCCTTTAAATTAAAAAAATAGATATAATACCTTTTTAAATTAGTTTTAATTCTTAAATTGGTAATAAGAGTTTTAGTCTTCTGATGTATATAAGCAGTGAAGATTATGATTCACTATTAAGCAAAATTAATTCTTTATGTTTCTAAAGGTTAAGAAATAATTTATAACCATCTAATTAGAAAATAAAGTGATTATTAGTATTTTTTAAATTCATTAGTTATCATATGTGATCAGAATTTTCTCTTTCGTTTTGATACTAACTATATTGCAAACAGAGAAATAAATCCCTGTTAAAAGAAATAATTTCTACAGAGTGGTATACTTTTTCTAGTCCTTATAGTTGAATTCCATGATGGTACATGCTTCTGACGTTATCTTTTAATAGCTTTCGTGAATAAAAATAAAAGTAAAAGTAGTCCATTTTCACTTTCGAATATTTACCTTTTTTTAAAAAAAATATGAAAACAAAATGCCACCTCTTATAATAAACTCGTTTAGATAAAGTAGAGTCCTAAAACTGCATGTCACCAATCTTAAGTCTTAAGGAGTAAGACTTTAAAAGCATGACTCCAGAAAACTGTAACATGATTTATAGCAATCCATTAAAAACGACATGCCTTTGAATTTTACTTGGTGAAAAGATAAATGAGACAATGAAATTTAAAATCGTTCGATGATGGTTTCTTTTTACAGCTTGGCTCAGAAATACTCCATCTTCGCTTTTATTTTTCATGAATAAAGGAGCTTTAAGATACTTTCATTCTCTAACATTATTTTTAAAACGATGTGTTTTATTCATTTTCGTCAAGTTTTGTGAACTAAGTAATGCCATTTGTCCATGTGATATTTCTCCTCGTTAAAAGAACAAAAAATCAAGCCATTGAATAAGGCTTCACTGTCACATTTTTAGATCCTATAATATTTTATTGAAATGTTATTTTTGGTTACGTCAAGGTAAACTGTCTTCCTAGCATTTATCTTGTTATTTTGTAATATAGCTCTTCATGGTGTAAGGAAAGTCAGGTATATTTCAAAGCTTATTACACCTAAGTAAAACCAATTTTCATAGATAATATAAAACAAAATAATCCCACTGCTTTGAAAAAAAGGTCACAACATTTACAAGAAAAAGAAGACTAAGAATTTTTGGATTCAGCTATGCGGATGAAATTGTTGAGATTGTTTAACTCAGTGATTCATAGGAAAAAATTGAAGATCTTGAAAAAAAAAAACACATATTTATTTGTAAGGTGCACATATTATATCTTACTTAAATTAATGATTTTCTTTTCTAGAATTCCATACGATTGAATAAAAAAGAAGAGCGAAGAAAAGGTTTTAACACTTAATATTTATACGCAATTTAAATCTTATTTAATTCATTATTTTAGTTATAATTTTGTTTGTAATTGGAAACGTAATACTTTAAATTATTTCATTTAGTTATGAATAATTTCATGCATTTGAAAAGAAAAAAAAAATCAAGTCTCATGATTAATAAACAAAAATTACGAGCCATTTTTTTCATTTCAAAAATATTTGATGTAATTAAATTCTTTATTTTGAAAGTAAAACTGGCAATAAAATCAGTGATAATGACTGATCATTTCATTTTCGTTTCACACCCATATTTTTTTCAATGCTGGAGTTTATAAGGGAATTTTGTTGTTAAAGTCTGTTGCATGCTTATTTGAGGTTCAATCGGTGATATTGTATTCCGGAAAGAATGAATCTGTTGAAAAAAAAATCTCCTTATTTACACATTATTGAGAACTTACTTAAGAAAATGAATTTTTCTTTCAGCAAAAGATATGTAAATGGTATTTCAAATGAATTTATCATTTCAATATCATAAAAGGGAGTGATTCCTAGCAATGATTTTTAAAAAAAATGCAAAACAGCTTTAACTGTTTTGAAGATGTTATTGCACCGAAATCGAAAATCAGCATTATATAAGCAGTAACGAATTTATACTGTCGAGATATAACGACCTAATTATTTTATCTTGAAATGTACCAATACTAAATACTTTATACATGTGAATCATTTAAAATCCCTCTCATTGAATGTAGCTCCAATTCATGATATGTGTGTAATGTTATTAATTCCTCTAATAAAGTTTCAAATTGGTATTTTAAAGAGATAATTCTATGTCTGAGCTGAAAATCTTCTAATTAATTAGCTGAATTAGAAGACTTATTCAGTTTTTTTTATGCCTTGAGTGAGTGCATGGTTTCCTTAAACCCTGAAACTGCTTAAATTAAAAATAATTCTACAATTAATAAGTATTCATTAAAACAACAAAATGAGGAAATTTGGAAACATGATTATCTATAAGACTGTTTGCTTGAATGAGAGTATGTACATTAACATATTTAATTAATAAAATATAGGGAGAAAACACATACATACATCTTTCGAAAATTAAAAATATTTAATTCATGAGTATTTTTATCTTTGGCACATTCTTAGAATAACAAACTATTCTCAAGTCGATAACAAGAAATTATTTCAAAATATTTTTCAAGTTTGCTTGTAATCTTTCATCATATATGCCAATATCAATTTCCTAATTTCTTAAAACGAAGACAACAGATTACAGGTTTACATACACACATACATATATAATGTGCTAATTTAAAATATAAAGAATCAATGAAAATTTATTTCCTAATATATAAATTAAATATCTCACAAATAATGAATATCATCAATTTGCCCTTGAAGAATGATATTACATTTCCATTTTGCGTAATTTGGGAGTAAATCTTGAAAAGTATAATAATAAATTCATATTATAACTATATCATATCACTAGAATGCCACCCAGTTCACTTTATCTTTGTGTCCTCTTCCGAATTACACTTAAGATGTTCTTAAGTGTGTACCGTTTCGATATTTAAAAAAAGTATAGTTTTTCTACAGTTTTATTTTTATAATAAATCTTGTACCTAAATCTATACTATTCAACGTAATTATCTCCACTATCAAGGAACTTACGAGGAGTGGCTAGTAAATATTTAGGATGACACTTTAGATCACTTTATTTTAATTTCATAACTAATTCCTTTATTTTAATTTTATAGTTACTTATTATCACCATCAATATACACCCCTTCTCTGTCCCTACAACACTCCATATCTATCTTATATCGTTGTGGAAGTCTTCTATCAGATCCTTCAGGACGCATACCGCTTTCTTTTTCACAGCTTCAACGGACTGAAATCTTGTTCATTTTAATGCATATTTCACTTGATGAAACAGGTAGAAGTCGTATAGAGCAAGATCCATAGAATAAAGCATATGGTATAACACTGGAATGCTGTACTTGGCTAAGCACCTCTTGACAGAAAATGCGGAATGGCTTGTTCTCCCTCGATAGTTTTTTCTTTATTCTTTAGCGCATTTCAGCAGCGCATATATCTCAATTGGTGGCATTTTCAGTTGCGTGAGGCATTCTGAATGAGCACAAACAAACGTAAACGAATGTCTACTTGCTGGCATCTATGATTAACCAACAGATACAGAAATATATATATATACGTATATATATATATATATATATATATTCAGTGCACATGCATGGAATGGCAATAGTAGCTCTACAATTACCATATTTAAAAATGGCGCTTACTTTAAAAACATTCCTTGTAGTTTTCAAACTTTAATAACACTCGTATATTAAGTCAAATTAATATGTCGATTGCTTGTGCAAAAAATGAAGCAACTGTTTACATTTAAGAAAAATAATTTACTCCTCATATTTTAAGTGTGAGGTTTCTTAAAGAATTGTTTTATTAGTTTTTATTTCTTTTTTTTTTCAAATGTGCTGCTGTTATTTGTTCATTATCTAATATAAATGTGATATTTTTGTTTTTCCAGGTGCTTAAAAATCACTACAATGATCAATTTGTAATATTCTAACAAGTAAATTAAACCGGTTCATATTATTTTTTCCTAGTAATCGTTTTTCAATAAGAAGTGGCGGGTTTTCATTGAACAAAACTATGATAAAAATAAAATCTATTTAATGTATTAGCAAAGTAAAACAAGGAGTATCTTTGCAGAGGAAAAAGAAGCATTGATTAATCAAAAAAGATTCAATAATTAACAATTATTTCAAAGTGAGAAAATAGCATTATTTTGTTATTGATTTAAAAATTCTCTAATTTTCTTTACTTTTATTTTATGCAATTTTCTCCATTCTATAGCAAGTTATTGATTTTTTATTCTCAGGGTCAAATTAAATGTCAGACGGCATTTTGTTATTCATCTATTATATAAATTTAAATATACATAACAACGTGAAGTAAACATTTACATTATTTATAGACCGCCGCAAGAAAAATGCATATTACTTATAGTACTTACAATGAAAAATTGGTAAACACTTTGGGTTGTACTTAAAAATTCCTATGTCATATTAAAGAAGACACAGCGAAACGTGACTAGTCGAATATATAATCAAACATGAGACACTGAAGTTAAGTTATACTGAAGAAATGTGTAGTAATTTTTTTTAAAAAATTGCATCTTGTAGTTAATTCATTTAGATTAATACAACATGTTATTTCTTACATTTTCTGGATAAATTATTTTAATGGCTTTATAAATAAGACAAAACATTTTTTGTCATTTGCTTATAAATTTTCTTGAAAGTAGTTTATTTCCATTTATACAAAAGACACGTTTCTGCACGTAAGCTACATTTTGAATTTCATGCAATATATTCCGTGATAATTGAATGTCTTTAGATACGAATGAACAGAAGATACACTAATGTATATAGCGTGAACTTAATGAGTCTAGTTGCTTCTCGTCTAAATTGTGAAATATTATAACCAAATTTACAAAATAGAATAAAAGAAAGAATTAGGAATAATTTAAAAATAATTGTATTTAAGAAGACTGCAGTAAAAATTCTCGGCTTGAAAAGTATAATAAAAGAAAGCCTCTTTTTAAGGGAAGAATAACCAATTAATGAAATGTGAAGGAAATAGGTATAAAAAATAACAGAATACATGTCTTACCGAATAGCTGCATCTAAATCTAGACTTGAAATGTCTCCAATTTGTGCAAATTACAACTAATTTAACAAATGAAATAAATTTAATTTTTACGAATTATCTATTTGTAATTCCTTTTTAATGCCTCCAATAATCTCTCCTGTTTCTGAGAACAAACTTACATGTAAAATTAGAAGTTACAGCTTACTTCATTCCTTAATTTATGTATAAATATTTTGTTTGTAATGAACATAGGTTCTGCGGAAGAAGTAAAATTGATGAAATTAAATTGAAAAACGCTTTGATTTTTGTAGTTTCATAAAAAAACGAAAATCAAAAAATACGATTTACCTTTCAGTTTAATTGGAACTTTGAAACCTGTGATCATAAGCCATGCTTTTTTCAGGTTTATTTATTTAAATGGGTTTCCCACACGCTAGTAAATGCTGATTTTTGCCTCTAATAAATACATTTTATTACATGGAAAGTGATGTACCTACTTGGAATTATTCAAATGGGTCAAAAATCATGCATTAAAATCGAAACTCTATGTACGTGTATTAAAACCGAAAAGCTAACAATATCATAGGAACTGAATATTTTATTCAGGAATTAGAGCCTCGTTAAAAAAAATCAATAATGCATTGGATTAACGCTAGCACTGATGCAAGTTGTTATCTGGCTCGGCGTTGATTCTTAGAGTTGGAGGATATTCGCCCGCGGGATATGCTTGTCAGTCACGTTCCGATTGGAGAGTTAGATCGGCACGGTCGCTCTATGGACGGTCGGACCCATATGTGCTCTATTGGGGAGAGATCTGGAGATCATTCCGACCAGGGAAGAGTTGTAAAATCAAGAATTAAAGAAATGGAAAGACGGTTCGTCAGCATCTAAGCTTTATCCAATGCAAATGTAAGCCTAGGGGTTCGTAAAAGTAATGGCAATACTAGGAGGTGTAGAATCTCATCTACATATCACTGTATTGCAAGGATATCACAGATAGCAATCATTGAGTCCAACTATCAAATAACTCATGATTGTCAGTCTTCAAGTCAGACAACTTTCAGGTGAGTATACCACCGTTGCCCTGGATTTCAGAAATATCTTCACAAGTCATTGGAGCTCCTTTCGAAGCCAGACTCATTGCTTAAAACAATTCTACTCCTGTTTGGGAGATTCTAGGTCAAATGCAAACGGCACCGCAGTAAACGCACTTATTGGTAAGCAACAGTGAGAGGCATTCAATGCAATGGTCCCCGTGAACTCAGCCTCATTTTTTTGTCGTCTATCGATGGTCATTGCAGTCACAGGTGTTCTGGTTGCTCATAGCATCTTTAATAAGGAAGTTTGGAACGCTTGTCAAACGATCCATTTCTTCTTGAATTCAGACGTCGCTTTCGGTGGACCGCTACCTTTTTCATGGGCATCTGTATGGCCATGGTTCAAACTTTCTTGCTAATATTGTCGAATTGTTACTTCGTTGCGACTCCAAAGTAATGCGATTCTGCTATTTGACCATCCTGCTTCCTTTAATCTAATTTTATGTTCTCTCACAAATGATGAATTTTGTTCATACGGTTCTGAATCCAAGTGCAAGGCACTGGCGTAATCCACGTAGGTTGATGAAATAACCTTTGCATGGAAGTTATGCCTTAGTATTAAAATGTCCTCTGTTTTATACACCATCCGAATGTTAAGATGTAATGTGCTAAGTTCCAGCTGATAAGTTATTGATCGCCAAAAGTTAATTATTTGCATGTGTTATCAAAATGTATATGCATATCAAAATCCACCCCATTCAAATAACTAATAATCTTTGGGGAGTTGTTTTTTATGTTATTGAGTGGATTAGTGAAAGTATGGAACCTAACAGATCAATTGAAAAGTCCCCGGCCTACCATAGTAAAACACATTTGTTTGGCAAAATTAGTTCTTTTTATTCAACATAATTCCTTTCAAGGGTGATACACTGATTATAGCGACCCTCCAACTTTTCGATACCATTTTTGTTGTACGATTTGTCCTTTACTTCAAAATAGGCCTCAGTTTCGGCGATCACCTCTTCATTCGACGAAAATTTCTTCCCAGCGAGCCTTCTTTTGAGATCTGAGAACAGGAAATAGTCGCTAGGGGCCAGATCTGGAGAATACGGTGGATGAGGAAGCAATTCGAAGCCCAAGTCATGGATTTTTGCCATCGTTTTCACTGACTTGTGACACAGGGTCATTGTCTTGGGGAAGCAGCACTTTCTTTTTCTTCAAATGCGGCCGTTTTTCGGCGATTTCGTCCTTCAAACGGTCCAATAACGCTATGTAATAGTCGCTGTGGACGGTCCTTCCTTTTTCAAGGTAGTCAATGAAAATTATTCCATGCGCATCCCAAAATACAGACGCCATAACCTTGCCAGCCGACTGTTGCATTTTCCCACTCTTTGGAGCGGGTTCATCGTGTGCAGTCCACTCGGATGATTGTCGATTGGACTTCGGAGTGAAATGATGGAGCCATGTTTCATCCATTGTCACATATCGACGCAAAAACTCGGGTTTATTACGCTTGATCCTCTTCAAACACTGCTCCGAATCATCAACTCGTCGTGGTTTTTGGTCAAAAGTGAGCTCACGCGGCACCCATTTTGCATAGAGCTTTCTCATACCCAAATATTCGTGAATAATATGATGTACACGTTCAGTTGATATCCTTAGAGTGTCTGTTATTTCATTCAATTTCAAATTACGGTAATTCAAAATCATTTTGTGGATTTTTTTTATTGTTTTGGTCGGTAACAACCTCTTTTGGGCGTTCACCGTCTTCGGTGCTCATTTCACCACGTCTAAACTTAGCATACCAATCCTTGAGGGTTGATTTTCCTGGAGCAGTGTCCGGAAACTCGGCATCAAGCCAAGTTTTTGCTTCAACTGTATTTTTTCCCTTCAAAAAGCAATATTTTATTAACACGCGAAATTCTTTTTTATCCATTTTTTTTCACAATAACAAAAGTTGCTTCATTCAAAATACTATAATTCACAAACTGATGATCCGTTGGCTGTCAAATTTATACACGTATCTTTTGAGGGTTAGGGCTAACTAAAAAACATATGGATTTAATTCTAGTAGAGCCATCTATGTGTCAGGCCGGGGACTTTTCAATTGGCCTGTTACAAAACTCTTAATAATCAGATTACATGGTGTAAAAAAACTGCAACAATAATACTTTCATGGAAAGTGAAATAATTTATATGACTACTAGAATACGATATTTTATCTAATATCTTATTCCGATATTATAAATATATTTATTTTTGATGCTGAAATTTTCTGTCTAATTTTATTATTTGTGATATGAATCGTGAACTTATTACAATAGATGAACGTGAATACTGCCTAATCCTTGAAAATTTTAAATTATATGGTTAAGACTAGAAATTATTGATTAATTGCTTGCTTTATCACGATAGAGAAATGTAAAAATTTCATTACAACATAAATTAATTATCCACGATATTGTAATGCAACATTTTTATATAATTTCCACGTATTAAACAAACAACTGAAAGAAAAATTGAAAAGAAAATATAGATTATATCATGAGACATAGTATTGGCATTTAAGAAATAATGTACTATACCAAAAAATATCTATTTATTAAATACGAGGGTGGTTCAAAACACACTCGTATTAAGAATAAAAATGGTTTCTAGGAATGTGAAGTAGAGTACTAAGAATCGGAAATAGGAATTAGATAGAGGTAGTATCTTAGCGTAATATTTCCCATTGTACATCTTTCCTTTTCCTGAGAAGTCTATCTATATGACGTCCTTCGCATCATATCGCCATAAGTTTTCGGATCAGAAATCATCTACGCCTTCTTTGGAGAAAAATCACCCGAAAACACCTATTGCTTTTTGATTGTTGTCGGGAGTAGATTGTGCTTTTTGATTGTTGTGATTCAAGTCTCATCGATGGAGACAACTCGAAGCAAAATGATGACGACAATTTGACGCGGCAGCAATCAGTTTTTCAAAATTATTTGATGCAATTCAAAACTGACCTATTAGTAGTGTTTCATTTGTTTTAGAGCCTTGAAGGGCAAAACACAATGGTAACACCAATATACCTTATTAAAACCTTCTGTTGTCAAAAATTTATTTTTTGAGGCCTCCTTCCATCGCATATTGTTTACTAAGTGCTCATAACAAATTTTGTTCGTAATTAAACGATTGTCTACACATTAATAACCTTCGCTTGGTTTAGAAATAAATAATTGATACTGAAATGGAAATGCTTCAGATTTAATATAAATTATTTATGAACTTATTTTTCTCCTTCAAATGATCCATTTAATTTAGAAAAAGCAATTGACGTTAACAAAAATATACTCATACCAACAAGCTCTTATTCAAATAACAGGCTAGATGAAACCTGCAGATATTTCTTAAGAAGTCAATAACTTAAATATTTCAAATATAGCAAAACGGAAACATAATTAATTTTTGCATAATTCAAAATACCCATATAGTAGTAATTCGTATTGAAGGATAGATGTTTCGGTGTCTAAATTATTTCCAGAATCGTATAGATTTTTTTTTCTATCATAAATTAAAAACATCACCAATGATCGTTTTATTGAACAGTATTATAAGAATTTGTTGGAAATTACTAGAGTGAAACTGAAACCTGCACTTAATCGACCACATAATCGATTTTCCTCCCTTATGTTTTCCTGAGCTTTTAGCCAGATAAGTGTTTCTTCCTGTTTGCCGAAATTTTCTGAAAACATCATTATGAAGTAACTTTAGACGTTGTTCAATTTCCCTTTGAATCAGTGTTAGGAATCGATTACAAATATGTTACAAAGTTCCCAACAAACTCTCGAAGTAAAATTTTATTTTATTTTTATTTGTGAAGCATTCTTTCTTTTTCTCTTTCATTATGGGTGTATATGTTTGTGAATCCACTTATCGTTGAATTCTGTAATTGTTCTGTAATTGTTTCACATACAGTAGTTATTATTATTTTTGTCTTGTTTGGCTCTTACAGATTGTAATGAAACAATTAATGTGACATATTGTTCATGATTAGGGATAGAAATTTCTGTTCTTTTGGATGATCTGTCTTTACGTGTTCTTATTCATTTTTAAAGAACTGTTCCTTAACTAGTTCTTTGATTCACTTCTTCTTCAGATTCCTCGAACCGAAACCTCAAAAGTATTTCAATGGAATTAACATTATAGAGAGACTCACTCTCTAATGTTATTTTACATATTTGAGGAAAATTCGAATAGGTTAAATTCCAGAAAGAAAACATGTATGGTATTAAATTGAAGCTAAATAGAACACTGTTTTTTAATTTTGTCGGGTGAGTGTGAAAATAAAGTATATTTGATAATTTTTGAATACAAGTATTTTTTTTATATATTAATCTATTCAAGACAAATAAATTGAAGGGAATCTTGATGAAATGGAATATGAAATTGTTTTTATATTTTAAAGAGTATTGTGAATTTTAGACAAAAACATTTAATATTTTTATAGGAAAAAAATAATATATCCGCATCTATTTATTTAATATGCAATACATTAGGTATTATACAATAGCTAAGACACACAAAGCTATACATAAATACGTTTTATTTTGGTTTTCAGTATCTGCAAACATTAAATATTATGTGTGTAAACATTTTTAAATACTTTCTATACTTTTAGTAAAATGAACAAGTTATTAATGTTACACATGAAATACACAATAAGCGTTTAAATTTATTTACCACGCTACACTTTCCTAATATACAATAATAAGGATAAAAAATTAAGAGAAATTTTTCATAAAAAATACTTCATAAATAAATCTTGAACTTGATCAAATTCAAATTGGTGGCACTATCAAATATTGCATCAATATATATAAGCTTTTTGTAGCAAAAGATCTTCGAGTAATTAGTCTTACATTGTAAACCCTAATTTACATGTTGACAATCAAAATTATTCTTTGGTACAATTATAAATGTAAAAGCCAGCTTTGTATGTTTTGTTATGCACATTATTTAATTTTCCGATAAAAAACTTATAAAAAAATAAGAATTTTAGAATTTTTTCATATATTTAAAAATAACAATATAAACTTAATTTAAAATTTAAAAAAACAACTAAATGGTGGCCAAATTCAATTTTGATTCCATTAGAAATAAAATAGTATGAAATCGATTGCGAAAATGATATGAATTGTTAAAGAGAAACCAAAGACCCAACTTTTTAAACGACTCTTCAGTTTAGAATAATTTACTCCGTTCCTTTTGTAAATAGGATTGACTTCAAAGATCTGTTACAGACCTATTTGGAAGTCGGCCAGTTGAAAGAGTTAGGTTCACTCTAACGTTCATCTTCTGATAGGAACCTACCTCCCAAAGTTCGAATTTGTCTGTTGGGAAGACCTGATGCTGAAAAATCTAGATCTTTTTTTTTTTATCTCTGTCATTCTTCTGGTTCCAATTAACTTCGTCTCTGGAGTTTGGTGAGCGTTTTTCGAGAATTTTTTTCAGCGATGTTCGTTTTTCAAGTACAGGGTTCACTTTTCAACCTTTTCTCTTACCTAGGGCTTTACTCTTCTCCATCAGCCTCTTCGCCACACTAACTTTTGCTTTAAATCATAGGGTGTATCCTGCAGGCCGAATGCGACCTAAGAAGGGAGTATACAACAGAAGAAATATTGTTACTCCCAGCAAGAAAATACAACACCCTAAAATTAATTGAAGAATTTTAGTACCTAAAAGGCTTCTTTTGAGTCAAGTCATATATGTATATATATACATATTACACACACACACACACACACACACACATATATATATATATATATATATATATATATATCATTTTTGCGACTTCATTTACAGCCGATATAGATAGGTTGCATATAAAGTTTCAAACCGAATGTATAGAGTTGCAATTTGAGATCCAACTTAAGAGAGAAATTTCATAAAGTCTCTTTAATGGACTTTTGTAAATTGCACCTGCCCCAAAAAATATCACTCACTGCACTATCTTTCGCTATTCATATAATTATTGTTCAGAAGCCTGAACATATCTGAGTAATTATTTTTAAGAGTGTAGCAATGTAAGAGTGAAATTAAAAACAAAATAACTGATGAACACCTTGAGAACTTAAATTACAACCACTTCATTCGAAAAAGATATTCATGATAAATATCATATTAATTTCATGATTTAGGGTTATCTTTATTCTTATAAAATATTTATAATGAGATATCATGTGTAATATGTCATATAAAATGTATAAAACAATGTTAACATAATTCCATTGTTGCATCCTTAAGAGAAAAAAAGCATACATTATTAAGTTTAAATTACTTGAATTTATATAGTTTACTAAATATTTTTTTTGGTCTTGAACTGCTGTTAGTATCATAGAATTAGGTTTATTTTGTGCGGACTCAAAAAATTCGTCTGCGTCCAATGCGGCTCAGAGAAGGAAAATGTTTGAACACCTCTGCCTTAAATAAAGCCAGTTATTTCTTCTACCTCATGTTCCTCTAGTACAAAACGGAGAAGTGTCCATTTTAGGTGTTGGATCTCTAAAGAAGTATTCCAGAATTGAGAATTAATTTCTTTAAAGAATTCCAAGATCTTAATTTCTCTAAGTAGGAAGCACGATGTTACAGAATACCGATAACTACTCTGAATAATTTGGAACAACAACAAATAGGTTTCTGGTGTACCACAGACTCGTTTGTGTTCTCGCTCTTTTAGATGAACTAATTCGAAAGAACAGGATGTATTTTTGATCTCCAGCCCTATTCATAATCAACAATACTATTATGAAATAACAAACACCTATTAACGTGTTTGTTGATTTATATTTATTGAAATAACAAGAGCACAAAAAGGAGAAAAACATTTAAACAAACAGCAATTTCTTAATGCCTGCACTTACCAACATTATTAATTTATCAAAATATATTGTATGGGTGGGGAGAAAAAAATATTAAAGAAATTAAGAGGTGAAATCAATTTCTTTTATCAAGGCTTTTTGATTAGTCATAATAAGAAGCTTATATTATTAGTTACATCTTAATTGATATTTAAAAAATTAAAACTTTCCGTTTTATTTTCATCAAATATAACACCATTTCATCAATTTTACTTAGGTTCCGCAATTATAAGCCAATAGACCAAATGAATGAAATAAATTTAAGAGTATTTCATACAAAATCTCTAGAGATAAGTTTAGTTCTTAATATGCATTATTTTTGAAGAATTTCCCTCCACCTCTCCCTACTTTCTTGCAGGAAAAGCAGTATAAAAGATTTCCTATAACATTAATTGTTAACTCATAATACACTTTGGGATATGTGTATGCAAATTTTTACTCTCCTTAATAAAATTTGCATGGATATCACAGCTTAATTCCAGAAATGAACTTTGAAACAGCTTTTTACCTGTCGTTTAACAATATGAGTAAATAACGTCAGATGCTGTTGATTAATTACTATTAGAAGCTATTTCGCTTTTCTCCCCGTTAGTACTCTTAAGCCCCAGATGATGTTAATCATTTGCTTTAATTTATGACTTTTTAGTACATACATTTTTATTAACTCTCACTTGTATGTTAATCAATGAAATTGTTATTTATTAGTAATTATTCTTCTAGTATTTAATATTGCATTACGTTATTTACTTATTTATTTCATCATAAAAATTATTTTGCATTTTATTCTTTAATGATTCACCAACAAATTCCCAGTCCACAATTGTTTGATAAATAATTATTTCAAGAAAAGAACCTGAATCGATAGAAAAATTTGACTACATATCCTCCTAATGAATGGAAGCATAAGAACCAAAGACCAATCTCTGTATCCTCTCATTAAAGAAATTTTATTTTTATGCACTTTTTTACTAAGAGAAAAGTTTAGGGGATGAAGAATTTTGTCATTGTGAATCATATTCGAGTGACGTGAATGGCATCTCAAAACGCGTATTCTTCATTCAAACTATTATTTCACCTCAAATGTGTATCAAATGCCCAATAATAACCTTTTCCATGTACCTGATGCAAATTTAACTTGAAATGTGTTGACTTTAAACTTAGTGTAATTTTATTATAAAATAATGTTTTTGTTGATACTTGTATTTGTTTCTCACTTTTGTTAAGTTAATTATGATTATGTTTATCTAAAAAAAACTTAAATTTGCTATATATTTCAAGATAAGAGTTTGTAAATTAATCAGTCTAATAATAACTATTTAGTTACTAGATCAACAAGTGATAGTGCATGGTTTCTATAATTAAGAAGCATATAATTTAAAGAAATTAAAACTGGACTTCTTAAGATAATGTATTAAGACAATGTTTTAAATATAACCGAAAACATCTCATAAACTAAGCAAATTATATTATGTGGTTTTACTTTTCTCATTTTCATAGAAGTATACAGATTTTTATTAACTCTTATACGTAGTTAACTCAAACTGACAAATAATTCTGTAAATTATTCATTATCGATATGGTTTAACTTCATTACAGAACTCTTACATCTAATGTTGAAAAAAGTTCAGAATTAGCTAATATTTAATATTTTAGTTTATTTTCTCAAATATTAGGTAAATATTTCAAACTTTAACAATCCTAATTTAGTTTGTAAAGGAAATACTTTAAAGAGCGGGTTTTAAAATTATGCCTGCATTTTGAAATATGATTTAAGGAAATTAATTGATTACTCTCTCTATGAATGAAAATGTTCTGAATTCTCAAAATTTAAGATTTGAGCTTAAAGCTATTTAAACACGTCAAATATTTGGCTTAGCAACGATGAAAGCTCTTCATTTAATACCCATCTATTTCGAACCCTTTGGATGAGAATAATTCATATATATAATTTATTGGGATATAAAACCAGTTTATGTTAACACTAGCAAGGAATGTTTATAATGGGGAATAATGCTTGATAATCATAATTCATAATTCTGGCAAGAATGAAACGATTAAACTTACTGTAGAAAAAGGCATTTACAGCTTCAAAAAACTTTTAATCTAAAATGTTGATTCTAAATAAATGAATAATATGAGATAGTACTTTTTTTTTCTAAATCCTTAAATAATAAATTGAATGAAAATTTTATTTGAACCTCTATTGGTCTCAGTTTTTTTTTTTTTTTTTGATGCGTTAGAATCATAAATGTAAATTATTCTATTTAATATATATTGCCCTCTATCTTGCTGTGAATGTAGAAAACATAAAATCAGTAATAGCCCATTTTCATTCTATTTGAAAGTTCTGTTCGAAATACGAACTTCTCAAATATTTTTCATGACATTTTTTTTTTATTTTAGGGTGAAACACTATCTGAAGTCTTTTAATTGATGCAATATTTCAATTGAAATATTTTGTGCATTAGTACAAAAATAGTATGTTACAAAAAGTATTACAAAATATTTTAAACAATCAAGAAAAAATTATATATTCTTCCCGGATATTTTACTCTGCCTAAGAAATGCATATTATGTACAAATCTATATATAAAATTAAATATTGTAAGGTAGGATATAAAGATACTGAACTTCAATATTCAAAAGGAAATGTTTCCAGAGTGGCAAAATTTTTATATTCCTTATAACAATTACTTAAGTATCAATTCTTAAAACAGTTCTATTGCAAATTTGAAACTACCGACAAATATGCATGTATTTTTAAAATTAATTTTCAAGGGAAAAAACACGATTTAAATTAACTAATTGTTTGGGTAATTTTTGTCGATAGACTATCATTTGCCTATTTAAAACCCTTTCAGGGGTAGTGGTATATTTATTAAACCACATATTTAGCACATTAAAAATATTAGTTAAGTATTAGTAGTATTATTAAAAATATTAGTAGTTTTCCCACACATTTTTCTTCAAATGGTAGCTTATAGTTTTATTTACTTAAATTAGATGGCACAACTATGCAGAATAATTATTAAAATTATTGCTTTGAATCTAATAAAAGTTCTTAACAAGTGGTTGTTATATGCTTCGCAGAAATTTTTCCGAAATGATTTGAAAATTTTAAATTCATGAGCTACCCAATCTTCATGTTTGAAATTTTATGTAAATACTACTAATTACTCAAAACAAAATATATAAAGTATTAGTTTCATACTCTAAATTAAGTGGTATCATATTTATACCACCTACCCTATAGAGCAAACTGAGGGTTAATGAGCAACAGATGGCAGCACTGAAATTTTCGATTCAGACTGATATGTGACGGTTCACTCTGTTTCAGTGAAAAATAGAAGTCATAAATATGTTTTGGAGTTCCAGTGTGGCAAAAATCAGAATTATTCTCCTAAAAAGAAATTTAAAACAGAAAAGAAATTTAAAACAGAAATAGAAATTTATCAACGCTGTGCATGCCCACGAAAAAAAAGTACAGGGGTAGAAATGGATATCTGGAAACTAAAACTATTGCAAAAAAAATATAATAATAAATAAATCGAAAAACAGCCTTTCAAGGCATCTAAGACTCTACTGGCTGGAGACAGCAAATTATGGACTTGCCGTCTTTGATAGACATGTTAACGATCATGGATATAAAGTGTTATTATGAGATAAAAATAGATGATAAACTACTGACAAAAGAGGGACAAGAGTAGGAACTCATTGCCTCTAGCGGTAGATTTTATCAAAGGGTCTAAGTAAACTTGTATATAAACCATTGATAATTGATATTACAAAAGGTACAATACAGCAAAGAGATACCCGCTTTATAAGAACAGTCCTAGGCGTTTGGACGCCAATATCTTGTAAATAGTTCAGAGTAAGGAGGGCTGGCCTTTTTTTTTTTTTTTTTTTTGTTTTGTTTGACACGTTTGTCCCTACATATGGGAGGGTATGTTCTAAATAGGTTTAATTACGGTAGTCGGCAAGTTTTTGGATTTTTACAGGGACCATACAACGAAAAGAATTTTAGGTTTATCTAGAGTTCATTTAATTCATGTTTTTGCTTAATTATCATGACTGTTTCAGATTTAGTATAATAGTGTGCATAATTATTTCAGAAAAATTCAAATTTTATTTTAAGTAGGTTTATAATCTAGTTTTAATTAATTTTTTAAATATATATGTTCTAAAAGAGCTCCCTTCTGATGGATCGGAGTTATCTTCAGAAACAAGTGAAGAAGAAAATTTCATTTCAGTCTATGCAGTAAAAGATATGCCTTATTTTAAATAAATTTGTATATGTATTTCAATTAAATTTGACCTATTCAGTTTATAATATAGTTTTATCATTAAACTGTGAAAATTATATATCTTTAAAAACGCTATACTTAAATTAATTGACATATTTTTGCTTAAATTATCACTCTTTGAAATAAAAATACAACATCATAAAGTTTTAATTTTTTCAAAAGTGTTTTGTGATCCTAATATTTGGAAAATTAAATAAAATATTACAATCTTTTTATGAAAGTATTTATTATTTCTTCGAAAGAGTACGAAACAGAGATTGTATAAATAAGATGTCCTATAGGAGGTTGTGATATATTATATACCGGGTCTTAAAAATCGGGAAATAAATAAAAATTATTTTTACCGCTTGAAATTTTGTCCTTTTAACATCATTAGTGCATATCAGATGAACTTTAGTAAGAATTTAATGTTTTTTATGTACCACCCCTCAAAAGGTTAAAACCCTACTTTATTCTGAAAAAAATTCACATAGTAATAAATATTTTAAACAAATTCATATACATAAAAATAATTTATATACGATATGTTATACAAAGGTAATAAATGTACAAAATAAAATAAAAAGTATAAATGTTCTGCGTCAAATAATAAGTACTCTAAGGAAATCAATTATATAAATAATAAATATTCTAAGCAAAATAATAACAACAAATAATAAATATTCTAGGTAAAATAATTACATTCTTGACTTCGTCTATTGGTTTAAACTAGCCAATTTTACAAAACAATTTTAGTAATGTTCTATTTCAAGTAAAAACAGCAAATACTTACAATATAATTATGTGTTCCGTTCAAAAGGTAAATATAAAATATTATAAAACAGGTAAAAATGAAGAAATATTTTAAAAAATCGTTGATGTAAACCGATCAACTGTCCTTTATACAAGGGTAGAGAGTTTTGTGGAACAAAAAAAAATTCAATAAGTTTCATTATTGAAAATTCTTATAAGACCTGTTAAGTTAGATTATTGTTATCGAAATTCATCCCAAAATATTATTTTTGTAATAATAATAGTAATAGTTTCTGGGTGTTTTGTTGTATATGGAGAGGGAAATTTGGTGGTAATAGAAAGCTTAATGAATTAATATGCATGGATCACTAAATTCAGAATGAATTTAGACCATCCCCAGTGGAAAAATCTTGGAATCCAAAATGATTTCAAGTTAAATCAGTTAATGATCCCAAATATCCAGCATCAAATGTTCGATTAAAAGTACTTACAGCTCTTACAAATTTGTCAGACATCCTTTTTATTCTCCCGACGTAAACTCGATCAAACATTTTGGAAAAAATTGGGGGGTAGGGGGAAGAACAAGCAAACTTCTTATCTTTCTCAAGACAAACTGTAAATTCCAAGAAAAAATATTGGTGTTGAATAAAGAAAATCGGAAAGTCTTTTACAAAAAAAAATTGATTTAATCTAACCCGAATTGAATCATGCGTAGATTTTCGAGTGAAATATTCAATTAAATATTAAATTTTAATTTTATTTAACTCAGAAATTTATGTAAAAATGTATAAGGTGTACGAATATTTTTTCCATACATATTTTTATTCCACTCGTAAGAATAATATTTAAAACAAATTTGTGTTAGCATTTCTTTCTTAAATATTTTTAGAACTTAAGTGCCTGAATATTTATGATGAAAACTGTAGTAAATTTCAAAAATCTTATTGCCTTATATGGATCAAGACATAAAATTTTGAAATAAGTATAACATTTTGGAGACAGGTGGTTTTCCGTCCCCGAGGAGGAGGAGAGAGTTGATGACGCTGATTGCAGCGTTGTTTCGGACCCTGAAAGAGTGGATCTGAAGTTGACGGTTCTACCAACCAGGCTGAAAAGACGTATCTTTTGACTGGTTGAGTAAAGCCTTTTAACTTCTAACGTTGTTGTAAAAGAGAGTCGCCGCAACATTATAAAAATGTAATATTTGATTGAAAATTCTCTCACAATATAATTTCTGTATTTTATTTTTAAACTTTTTTTTAAGAATAACTAATTAAATAAAACCTCAAGTTTGATTATAAACAAAACTAAGCTTTCAGTATGAGCAGTTTTGGAACGTCAGAAGGATATTTTTGAATGAAAAAGTAATGGTAATATTTGAGTAATTTCATAAGTAATTAAAATAGTTTTTATTAAATTCTACAAAACTGATGAATACAGATCTAAAAGCTGAATTTGAAAGTATAAGTGTTAAGTTTATACATTCTTATATTATTAATAAGTAATGTTTTTGAACACAAAATTTTTTCAAATGCTTGCAATTCTCTAATGTTCTCTAATCAACTTGTCTAAATCTTATGGTTTCGTATGATTTGGCCTAGACACCAGAACTTTTTATCCATTACACTATTCATCGTGATTAAATGTTATCTTCAAACTATATTTTAACTTTCAGAAATGTCTTTATTTTTACTTTAAGTCAGTAATACTTATCGTAGATAACAACCAATAAAGACATTATTTAAATTGTTATAAAACAATAACAATTACTTATCATTATAATGTCATTGAGTGATTCATACTAAATATAAAAATTAAGAAAAGGAGACATTATATATAATAATTAGTGTATTCAACAAAGCAGAGGTATGAAGATTTTAAGCATAAATTAGCGTCCTTAAAGACATCTTCATCAATTTATTGCTAACTAAAACTATTTTGAAAACCATTAGGAGATTCCAAATATTTATTCCATTTGTAATACACTGTCTGGACGGTTTGAAATCCAAATAATATTCAAAATGCTTTTGTAAAGTTATATATGTATAATAATATTTAAAATACTTTATGTATTTCCAATTATTAGAAGCAAAAATTCTTGTTAATCAGATTTTCTAATACCATCTAATTTACAAGAATATTTTTCTAGAAAATTTAAATTATATTTTATATAAAAAGTTTGAAATATCCGTAATTGAAGCACATCGTAATGCTTATTAACTTTAAAAATTTGTAAAATAATATCTTCCTCAAACTCATAAAAAAATAATTGAGGAATATGTGTTGTATATCAGTACATTATATATATATATATATATATATATATATATATATAATCGAAACCTTTTTTTACTGTCTCAATTAATTCTAAATTTTAAAAAAAAAGTTCTTTCTCATTCTATCAGTTCTCACAATCTCTTAATTCTCCCTCGTGCTCTTAGTTCTGTAAAAAAAGAATGACATATTCGTGTAACAAGTTCTATCATAAAATTAGATTTCTTGCCACCCATCACGTATCTAAAAGAAGCAGAAAGTAAATTTTTTATTTTAACACAAAATCCGTATACTCAATAAAAATAGTGAATTCAAATAAAGTCTAATTTGTATATAAGTTTATTATTAATGAAAGTTAAAAATCAGCATTCAATGAAATGAAATCCTTAAATGCAAGCAGTAAAACTCGAATGAAAACAGACTTTTAGAAAATTTATTATAAATCTGGCAAACGTTGTTTAATGATTTCTTTTATGAGCTTAATCTTACTACCAAATAAATCTATCTAATGTATACGTATATTTGAGTGCCCAAGGCATAAATTTAATTAAAAAAATTAAGAATGTTATAAACCTTCATTTTCCAAGCTTTATATTTATTTTGACGGTTTTATTTTTGAAGTAACGTTGTATTAAAGTGTTTTAGTTATTATGGAAAAAATGATTTTAATCAAGTCTATTAAAGTATCAAATCAATTCTGAATGTCTAAATTTTTACTTGAATTCTTGTAATTTGCTATAAAATTTCATGGCCAGCAAGCAACCCAGGATGGAATTCTTAAAGCACTTCTAAGATCGAGAGTTAAGGAACAGAGAGAAGAAAAAAAAATGTTACATCAATTTATACTATAACTTTTACTCTGGTACAACTAGCTAAAATTGAAATTTTGATTTTGCATTGCTTGGTATTATGGTTTAAGTTTTAAACAAATGTGTGCTTAGAATCTTGTTAGATGCATGGATTCTGTATTACATTATGCTATTATTGAGTAGAATAAAAGCTTCTCCTCATTACAACGTCTAATGAGAAAAATATGAAAATGTGTATAAATAATCTTTAGATTTCAATCACTTCCTCCATTTTACTTATATTGACACTGATGTTAGAAGATTATGAATTTGTTACTGAATAACTGTATTCCACACATAATCAATTACTGTCACCTCTACCGGCAAGCCAGAAAACTGAAGTTATTTATGTGTAGAAAAAGAAAACCAGATTATCTCGGGAAACATATGATCATTTCATATGTTTCTGAGTTCTTCTATAAGTTTCCTTTTTTGAATACAGGTCTTTAGTAACTTCCCTACGTCATAGATATCTGTTACATATATTTGAAATTAAAGAAAGAAGAAACCCCTTGGAGATGTTTTAAGTCTGCAGTGTTTTGAACTTTTCAATGATCATAAATCTTCTCTAAAATAGGTAATAAAAATAAGTATTCAACACAAAATTATACAAATCATACACCTTTACCTTTACAATAAACTTTATAACATTATAACTTTAAGTATCTTTATAACTAAAGATAAGCTGAATTAAGCTTAATATACTATGCTCTTCATTTCATTTAACCTACGCCCATCTATGACTATTCAGCCATTCGACGCTGAGCCTCCCAGTTGCAGGTAGATTATCGAATTAAAAACTTAGTATAAGCGATCGTTGTAGCAGATTTGGCTTTTACCCAGGGTGCATCACTTGGAAACCTGCTACATTACTCTCTTAAAATACAATTCGCTATCAATTCTCACGCTATTGACAATACTTTCGCTTTCATCGTTGATCAAAGATGTTACCCACACTCACTTTAGCCTTCTGCTCCAAATACGTTTTTGAGCTGTTGAATTGAAAATATCTCCCTGTAATAGTACTTAAATGTTAAAAAAGATGTTGCGTAGTCGAATAGTTTTGGACAAATACCATACGTGTGGTCACTTCCCATACTTATTTGCTAAATTTTTGACTCATGTCCTAGTTTTTAATCCATTGTCTCTGCAATCTCTTTAACAATGTAGTATTATGATAGATATAAACAAAAATGTTCAAAATTCTACCTTTATTTAATAATCGATTATATATCAAAACTCTTTAATCATTTAGCATAATATCTTATGGTAATAGCAAGTTATAATGACTTCTGAAGAATAATTTATAACTGGTTGACAAAATACTGCATTGACTTGTTTCTTTATGGTTTGCCTCGAACTCGCGTGGCCTATAAAAATAGTTCTGAAATTGAGCTTAAGAACCGATTTTTGAATGGAAAACATATCTAATATAATTTACATTATAATCTACTGATTCTATCATCAATTTTTCCAAATATTTCTGAAAAACTATAAGAATTCATATGTTTAATTTAATGGAAAAATAGCAATAAACATTACATTTGATTTGAAGCAATAAGATTAATCATTGACAGATATTTCGAGTACGAATACTATTTATTAAAGGAAAATAAATTACATTAATTAGAAAATAAAAGAGCTCAAGTAAATTCTTAAAAATACTTTCATCAAATTTATGACTTACATTGAAAAGAAAGATATTTTTTTCAAATCAATTATATATGTGAATAATTTCCACAATTATTTCACAAATTTATGACTTTTGTTTCATATCTAAATTATAAACGAAACAAAAATTAGTTTTAAATAATTTTGTATTTATGAACTCCAATGAATAGAACTGACTAAAATATATTAAATTTTGACAAATTTTCAGATAGCAATTTTTGAACTTTTTTCCATGGAAAGAAGAATAAATATACATTCGTAGATGAAATTTAAAAGGAAAAATTTACAAAACTTTTCAGGGTAACAAAATTTGTTTTTAAAAGACAAAACTCAATTTTGTATGTCTGCAGAAATAAAATTTCTAGACTCTAAGAATTCTTTAAAATGGCTGAAGTAAGAAGGGGGAGGATGATTTAATAATCTAAAATATAGCATATATAACATCTGTTTTAATTTTAATAAAGATTAATATTTTTATAAAGTTAATATTCTTATCTGTAAAATATTAATATGTTCTTATGAACCTATAAACTAAATATTTTATTTTATAAACTAAGAAACTCAGTACACTCAAAAGAAATGTTTGAAAGTTACTACAAGGTCTTAAAAACGAAATTAAATTTATCAAATATATAAATATTGATAAATGAAAGGAAGTAAAGATTTTTCCAAGTGTACAGAACAAATAATTTCTCCATATATTCTAGGTAAGCAAAACGCGTATTAAATGAAGTGACATAATCTAAACAATACATATAAAGTGACCTATTCATCGAAATCTTACATATCATCATCTGTTACTTTTGGGGAACAAAATAGCCTACCATTTTTCTAGAATGACAAATTGGACACGAAATTTTTTGTTCGACTTATGATCCCTTTTTATTCACTTTCAATGCAAATAATTTTGACTCAGTTATCATAATCAATTAAGACTTTCTTAGAATTGAGACAGATTCATCTGAAAACAATTCCTCCTTTCGAAAGAGATTCCAGAACCCACAATTAAGCAAAAGATCCCAATTAACTAAACGTTACTTTAATAAATGTCTTCGCAATTATAAGTCTTACTTGTTTCTGGTTTCATTCAAATGGAAGTAAATAATTGGCTTTACCTTTGATATTTTGTCTTTCTTTTTGTATAAAAGCGCTTAGCAGCTTAACAATTTTTTTTATTCTTACATCCGAATTTCCCAAATGCTCCTCGTTAGTGATTATATTTTTATCTATATAACTAAGTCTTTAATGCTTGTTAAACGGTTGCAGACGGTATTCATCCTGTCTATAAAGAACAGAGAAAAGAATAGGAGAATAATTTTTGTGAGCAAAGTTTTTTACATGTCTGTTTCATTTCGGTCGTTTTTATGAAAATAATTGCTACGATATTAAAATTTTCTCTGTTATTACGTCTATGTGTATGATGATCAAGCATATCTTAATCTTTTTTTCTATGTATTTACATAATACTGGAAGGCATTAAACTCCTATTACTTAACATATCTCCGTTTCTGAATGTATAAAATAAATTTAATATTTTTTTAACTTTCTGAAATATTAACTATTGATAACATTTTTGTGATAAAAGAATAGATTTTTGCTGCTGAACAAAATAAATAACAATAAATCTATATAATAATAAAATAGAAATAATAAGAAACCTAGATAAAAAATAAAATAGAAAGTTTGGCTAATAATGAAGTAATGACCAATCAAAAAAATTTAACTGAAATAAAATTTCACTTTCAAGCTAATATGGTAATATAATAAACAGTCTAATGTATGTATGTGCCTTTGTCTATGTATACGTGTGAGAAGAATTTTGGATTTCGGAGCTTTCTGACGAATTTATAAGTGTAAAAGGGAAAAGTAAGTGAAACAGGCAAAGTCTGAACCAATATAAATTCTGTTATGTATATTTCCATCAAAAAGTATTTATTAAAAAAGAAAATCCATCAGCACAGATGGAATTTAAAGTTTTGAAGCGAAATGATCGTAGCATTTAAAATTATGTTTGCGATGAAAATATTGAAAAAATTCCGTCTATGTCATTATTTAAGCGCACAACACACCAAATACAAATTTATATAATTCCACTAATTTACTAGCATTTGTATTCCAATTTCTGAAAAAACCTCTGAAATATCATTTGATTCGATTAATTTTAGTTATTTAGTGCAACCATTATTTTTCAATATTATGATTGTAATTAGGACTCGAAGTTTATAAATAATCTCTCTGTATTTCTTGCCTCATCTAAATCCTGGAATTTCAAAATCTCTTCTAAAGTGTACATAGAAAGATTCGTAGTAAAGTCACACCTTTTTTAATTTGTATATAATTTCATAAATTATAAATACATATAAAATATTAACAAATTTTAAATTGCGTTATCAAAATGTCTTTTAAATTACATCTGACAACTAATACCATTAATTAATGTTTTTAATCAAAATATAGCATTTATACATGTATCAAAATTTGAAGAACAGTAATACAAACATATTTATAATCATTGAGAAAGTAAAATATTATCTATACGCTTAAAAGTTACTTTACATAACTAAGTACTGAGATAGCAAAGAAAAATATATTCGATTATCTTTTCTTATTCCGAATAAATATTAAGAGAAAGAAAATGTTCCGAACAAATATAAAACAAAGCACACTTACCTGAACGTTCTTTGAAAAAACGTTATCTTCGAGAAAAGTCAAATATTTAGTTTCATCAAGCTTTTTCTAGACAAATTTCAAGAGTCCACGAATCCTGAATAAGACGCTTTGATATTTAATTAGATTTAGTACTTAAATCTGTATTTGTATTCGTTAAAATGAGTAAAAATCGATATGTAAGATAATTTTAAGAAATAAAAATATATTATACTTCTATAAATTCTTAGATTTTTTTTGGATAACGAATGTTGATTTAATCCTTTGTCATTTATTTGCTTAGTTTTCATAGCAATGAAAATCCTATCATTACTGTTTAAATTTGATTCGTCATAAAATATTTATTTTTCAATTATATTGATTAAGAAGCTCTCTTTGAACTATAATCCAAAAAGTAAATAATTAAGCCTATTGATAAATTAATCATTTCTTAAATATCTTATGAATGCATTTTGAAACTGAAAGTGAACTAAGAGTTCCCTTTTATTGTGTCGATAAGATATGTTTTTGAATCTAATTGCATTCTTTAAAAAAATTTGTCTTTAAGTGTGCTTAACTACTGAAACTCATAGATCTTACGAAATAGTAGAAAGTTTCAGTTCGTATTTAAGATCTATTTATTATCATAATTACATATTATAATATTTGAATATAAATTTTTTACTATCTTATAAACTATTTAAATGATAATATGGAGTTTATCTTCTTTTAATTACTTAAATTATTTATCAAGTAAAAAATATATCTTAAAATTTAAGAAAGCATCCAAAATTTATATTGTTTCTCATTTGAAAATTACACTGGGGTATAAATTTACCGTAACATAATTTTAAAAATTTATATTTACATTAATTATTTCCCAGTATAATTTTTTACTTCCTTAATACCCAATGAAGA
This sequence comes from Nephila pilipes, assembly GCA_019974015.1. Classification (NCBI taxonomy): domain Eukaryota; kingdom Metazoa; phylum Arthropoda; class Arachnida; order Araneae; family Nephilidae; genus Nephila; species Nephila pilipes. Next base: position 158,158 of record BMAW01081373.1, read on the forward strand.
AAATTATGTTTTAAAATTTTTTTTCATTACCTCATAAGACAGAAATAATCCCTCAGAGTCTAGTGACATATAAATTTAATCTACTTTTGCTAACCATCTCCTTTGAGTTTACAAAATATATTCCAGAAAAAGTTACAGATGTTAAAAAAAACTATTCGTTAAAAAATTATTTTTATAGCAAAATTGTTTGCAAGCTCAGAAGAATTAAGTAAACAAAATTCTAATATTTTTACATTATACATTAATAGACACATCTGAATTCATAACATATGTTAATAAAGCTGATTACTCTTTCGACTTAAATTCGATACAAAAAGTAAGAAAATCCTTTAGTCTATCCTAAAAGTTTCCATGTTTTTGAAATATCTGCATTTGTTATTATTTAAAATGAAAAATTATTCTAAACTACGAATCCCGGCGTTACCACTTGAACATTAAAGTAAACTGAATAAAGACTAAAGTTCTTGCGTGCACCAGGTGTCTTTCTGAAAAGAACTTTTCTCTGAAATTCTTGGTACATATCAAGAATCAAAGTTTCTAAAATTTTGAATTCTATGAACTTCCTGTGTGAATCCATACGTGTGCTATTTGTTACATGAATCCCTAATGTGTTTCCAATCAATATGTTCAACTTAATATTTCTTCTCTAAAATAGTTTCTTGATGTAAATGTAATGAACATGATGTATTGTTCATTTTATAGAGTTATTAGTATAAAAAGCAATTATTATTTTAAGGATATTTATTTAGATTTTTAAAATTATTTATTATCGACTATAATATTATATGTTAGCCGTCTATCGAAATAAAATACAACACAGTGCTATTAATAAAATTAACATTCCAAACAAAATTGTAAATTTTTATCACTAAAATTCTAGGTTAAGGATTAATTTTAAAGATTGCTTGAAGCCATTTTCAATCTTTATGTGTTATAAAAAAGGTTATGTTGATTCCGAGGAAATATATATTTATTAGAAAGATGTACTTCTCTTAAATTATTTTTAATAATGTCATTTAAATAATTTCATCCTTGAGGACTTTTTATATTTTTAAAGAAACGTGAAATGATATTATTTAAAATAGTTCAAGGTTTCTGAAGCATCAGAACTTTTTATGAACCCCATTTTTTAAATGAATAAAGTAATGCTTGAAAATTTATAATCGCAATTAAACATAAATTCATGTTATTTTCGCTTATAAATTAGAATACTTTATTTATTTAGAATAAAAAGCTTATAATTCTCCATTTCAATTTTATTTCGACTTTAAAATAATATTTCATTGGTTGAAACATTTTCAAATTTTCTCAGTCATCTTAGAATACCCAATAGTTCACTTACGTATAATTCAAATCCCAATCGAATAATCAGTATTGATAATTCAATATCCGAGGATAACAAAAATAATTATTATCATATTTAGAAATTGTAATGAAGAGATATCAGTTTACTTTTCAGATTAAAAATACTCCAACTCCTTGAAGGATAACAGTCTTCAAATATTAATATAATCTTTTTTGGACCACTTTTTAGAAAGAATTAATGCAAACCGGGTTTTTTTTCATCCACGTGCAGTTTCTCAAATTTTCACATCTCTGGGTACTGTAAATGTTTCATAGGAGTAAGTGAATAATAATGAAATGACGTTAAAATAGCCCTAAAATAGCAAAAGAAGACAAAGACATTTCACCTAAAATTATATTGTATCGCAAGAAATCTCTCGAAATTGCTGTGTAACAATTTCTCAGACAAAATATTTCCAAAAGTTTATTTGCATTCGAGCAATTGAATTCCATTGGTTTCCAGGACAATCCTAAGATTTTGGATTCACTTGGATTTGAGAAATTTTAATTTCCGTCGACACTTGGTGATATTTCTGGACGGTTTGTGCACCATTTATGAAGCTTCATTCCAAATTTTTGCATAATAGCTATAAGTTGCTGCTGCAACTCTTTAGCCCTTTAGCCTCATCTAAAGTTTGAGTTCCTCATAACACATCGTCCATGTGAAATTTGTATCGCAACACAGGTAATGCAATGGGGAAATTACTCGCTTCATTAATGGACAATTATTTCCAAATCCTCAATACAAGATAGGGAGCACTCATAGTTCTTCAAGTAAATGTAACTAACTCATACGTTCTTGGTGACATATTAGGTGCTTTAATTCTTTGAAGTTTGCGTTGACTAGGATCTATGAGTATCATTCGCTACATCATCTTCACATCGGCTGTCAAAGCGTACACATTCTTTCTAAACCTTTATCATTATCAAAATTAAATCATCTTGGATGACTCCACCATTGTACTATAAAGAGCTCAACTAAATACCATTAGTGGTCAATGTGGAAAAGATAAATACCACACGTAATTTTGTCCTTGTTTTTCCGGGTCATAGCACTCCAATGTGGCATGGTACACCACATTGGGTTCTCTTTCTTCCACCTCTCCTCTCATGTGGCCAAGCTTCAAATAATCATACATGAAGCTTTTGAATTTCGTTAAATATTCAGCGTCTGTGGAATAAACGTTCCCACATTTATTTGAGTCTACTGGGAGCAATGTTCTTTGAATTTCCTAAATACCAAGGATTCTCTATAAGAGGGGGGGAAGGGCATTGTAACAATATACTTCCATTCCTCATTTCTCGAGAAAAATGTTTCTTACAAATCGTGTGTTCATCACTTTGGCATATTTCTGATTCGACACTTTCTATCTCCCAAAATTTCAGTAACGTTAGATTTAAATCATCTTCTCGGATTAATCGGCAATAAACTTCAGATTCACGAACTTGATCTACGCTACCGCTAGCCACATAACCAAGCACTGTATTTTGTAAGAGCAAACGTGAATTTTGCACATATATTTGTCCAGGCCTCAACAGTTCGAAAAAAAACTTCTGCTCCTAATAAAATATCTATTTTTCCTGGGATATTAAATTTTTAATCATCAAACGGAATTAAATCAGTAATTTTCGAAACTATTAACATATTTCATTCTTTACAAAAACTTTTGTTTTTATTCGCAATCGTTTTTATTCGCAATTTTGTTTTTATTCGCAATTCTTCTTCCTAATCAGCATTTTTATTTTTAAAAAAAATTCGAACAATACTTTTCAATAAAATACTTTTTGTTTTGATCTTTGCGAAACTGCTGGCTACAATTTTTTGATTAAGTTCATAGGACGAGAGAGAATCATTCATAAATTCTTCATTTTGACCTTCATGAGCAGAGGATTTTTAAGAATTGTTAATTTCTACCTTAGGTTTGACGCTTCTAGGAAAAATTAATTTATTTAAAATGAGGCTTTCCGCAAAAAATATTTCTACTCTTACATCGCTTAAAACAACATTCTGAAGCAAAACATTTAAAGCACAGATTATTACTTTTAATTATTTCAACGCAATCCTGAATTGAAAGCATCCTAACCTGCGGACATAAATATGACGCAAGATTTACATTTTTACACTTGACACATTTATAGCTTTTTATTTCTGAAATAAATACATTAGAAATCCCTTTCTGATACCTTGAGTTATGAGTACTTTTGTTTTATTTATTATTGGATATCTTCTACTTTCATTTATTGATGACTCAGATTTAGGTTTCGCTCTCTAAGAAAGATAAATATCGCATTCCATGGTAAGTTGTGATTTAAAATATGATTCACCTTCTATTATTATGTGAGTTTTCAGTTCTCTATCAAGGTCACTTAAGATTTTATCCGAAACAATCAATTAACGACTTAAAATCACTTACTTTTCGCAACTGACAATAATATTCAAAATCAGTGGATAACCTCGAAGCAAATTGTACAAAGTTATCATTAAGTAATTTTTGCGCATTGCGAAAGTTATTTAAATTCTCTTCTAAAGTGGGTTGGTATACTTTTAATATTACAGATTTAAGTTTTTCATAATCATTTATATCCTCCTCTTTTATATAAACTGGTAAATTTGATACCTTTTATCCCAATATATTTAATAGTATTTCCGCTTTTAATTCTTCCGGCACATTTTGGGTTTCAAATGCCTTTTCAATTGATTGGAAGAAAAGATTATCAGATTCTACTCCAGTAGGCACAGAAATCGTTAAAGTTTTTACACTTTTAATTAGATATTATGTGCTTCTGTTTAAGATATCTATATCGGTTAACTTATATCGATGAGTTTCTTTTTTAAGAATTTCTAATTGTAATTCCTTTTCTAATAAGTCAGATTGTTGTTGCAATTGTGAGCCAATTTCATTTTCTCTAATTCTAACTTAGTTTTACTTTCGGATTTACTCATTCTCTATTTTTCCTTTATTGATTTATTTTCCCCATCAATATAATCAACGAAATTTTTCAAACAAACTCAATGTAATTAATACACAAATCAAAATTCTCAATAATATTTCTTAAGTCAACGACTTTAGCTCCATCGGGAATCACCAAACCTAATTCCTCAGCGACGAGAGTTAACTCGTCTTTTTTAATTTTCCAATTTCCGACATGGTACATTAAATTTCAGAAAAGAAAACATAATAGGGAAATTTATCTCACCTAAAAAGCTAGCTCGATGTTTTGCTTCAGTGCGGTCACTTCTGCTTTGATGTGACAGTTTAAACTATGGAAGAATATCACAATTAATCATTATTACAAACTGTAGAATATCACTCACTAATATCATTAAACATAAATAACTCTAACACTTATAAATATTTGTTTCGTTGCCGGGAAGGGGAGACCAAATGAACAATTCACAACACAACTTTGTAATTCCATAAGTCACTCATTTACAAGTTTTCACTTTCACACAATAAAAACATTTGTGGACTGTATAAGACTATAATAGTTCACGAGACACCTGCTCATGGTGCTTTCACAGATGGGTTTTTCCCATTAAACTCAAAAACACGACGAGAGCTTACCGCTCTTCAAAATGGTTATACTAGGAATGAACAGTTAATTTCTTTTTGAATAGGTGGCGCGATGATCGCAAATGCAGGCGTTAAGGTAATATATCATCTTCAAACAATATTAAAGTTAAAAATTATTTTGAAGGGGGGGAGTGTAATATTCTTTTGAATACCTAAAGTGCTTTGGAGCACCGTATTTATAAAAAAGGATTGTTGATCAAACTTTTACCATATGGGTAGTTGATCAAATATTCGTAATTCTAAACAAAACACAGTTGTGCAAAAGGCATGGTGAACATTAAATAGGTCTCGATTCAATATCTTCGTGTTGGTGTGCGTGGATCTAGAAAGTGAAGGTCATTCAGGAGTCAATTGTCTCAAATGAATGAAGCTCAAATTTCTTTGTTATTTGCGCTAACAAGAACTTTGAGTGGTGTAGATTTAAGCAAATAGAAACATCCACTAAACTAAGTTTGATATACGATACTCTAAAGAGTTGAAGATCAGATCAATAAAAATTAACTGTTATTGAACAATGTTAAAATAGACATGGCTAGAGAAAATTCTGTAATATACCTAGTATATATTAAAATCTGTGATAGACACAGTGTATTAAAATTATAATTCCTTAACAAATATTGAAAAACAACTTTCGAAACTTCGTTTAAAATATTCATTTGAACACTTAAGAATTTCTTAACATTAAATTAGTGATGGAAATCTCCGAGTATGCCTCTGTAAAAACTGTTTACCTCATGATACATAAAACAGCTCATTTGATATTAGTTTGAGTATTGATATATATATATATATATATATATATATATATATATATATAATAAATATTATGAAGAATGAAAAATTGTCAAACTGTCAAATATTTCAGCTTCTGCCATAACTAAGCCATTTGAATAAATGTTATATCATCAAACTTTGCGTAACTTTAAATAGTTTGTTGTACTTTGCAAACTTTATTCTCTTGTAACGTGAAGAACATTATATTAGAGTGTCATATTATGTATTATATAAACATTCTGGCTCAAAATTTCCGTTTAGCTCATCTAAATTGCATAAGAAAACAGACTTAATTTTACATTACACATAGATGTATATCGAAACATAATAGTATGAATAATGCATAACATTACATAACATGAATTTCCTATATATTTTTCATTTTTAACACCTAGTTAAACAATTGAGCCAGTTAGTTACAAAAAATAGTTAAATGCCAATTATTTAAAAAATAATGTAATTCTTTAGCTTTATTCATGCATAATTTCTTAATTATTCATTTTGGTAACATTTTTAGTTCTTAAGAAATATTTTTAATACAAAATACTAAATTTGTTTGTTTTTAAGAAAAATATACAATAAAATTATACCTTCGAAGCTAGAATAATTTCATAATTAATAATCAGAAATAATTGTATTTCTTGCACATAAAGTCAAATGCAAAGTTTTGTATCCGATGAAAAAAACTCAATGGTCTAACGATAAAAAAATGAATTCAAACAGGGTATAATATTATGAATGATTGTGTATTTTAAAAAGAGATGTCATTTCATATTACTCCTAATAATTCTTCTTGTATATATACAAAAAGATAAATTTTTCTTTTTTCTCTTCCGTTTGAGAGATATGTACATTAATTTAAATATATGCTCTCCTTTATATTTCTATAAATTTAAGAACCCATGACTGTATTACTTATAAAATGTTTATATACAGCAGAAAATTAAAAGAAAAAAGCATATAGATATTTTCCAGTTTTGCAGATTTTAAATGTTTCATAAGAAATTGAAAAATATTTTGGAATATGATTGGAAAATGTACAGATGAAATCTATTTTTTCCCCACAAAATGTAGAACATAACAATAATTAAGATTTTAATTCATTTTTCCTTAGCATTAAAGCAAAACTGTTATATTTGGATAAATTTTTAAATGGCTAAAATTACATTCTTGTTAATCTTTATTTCCATGTAAACTTATTCAATAAGGATAAATTCTGAAGTCATAAAACAAGAGGATCTCAATTATGTTAATTTAATAAAAAATTACTTTTTGTTGCCGATAGAAATATCTAGAAAAAATATAAGCTTTCCAATTTTGGTTTTAATATTTTTCTAACCTATCTGAAAGAATTATTCATGTTCGTATTTTAATAATGTAGTTGAATAAAATTGACTAGTACAGCTTAAAAATAGCAAAAACTACTGCGAAAATATAACACAAGTCTTAACATTAAGCCTCAACATTAAAATTTATTTTAAAAAATTAACTCATTTAAATTTCATTAATACTACCAAAAATATATGAATGGGCAGATGAAAATGTATAATTTAATCAGCGAAGGAGTATTGTTCTATTTCTAACCGGACACACACACATTCTATCTATTATCTTTAAAACACATTCTTTTTGTTTGAGCTTCTGACAGTTAAGGTTTTCCAGACATTCACATTTAAAGTCTTTCTCAAGGGAATAACTTCTTTTAGCATTCATGCCAACTCTTCAAAAAGTTGTAACTGTTGGCTACTTCAATATTATTTTTGCTGCTACAAGTGAATATGTCTTTACTATACAAGTAATGCCGGTTAATCAACGGAACTTTTGAAATGGATAAAAAATAATAAAATTTACTCATTCTTTCAGAATATTTTTAAAGATATATCTGTTATTTCAGAAAAATGTTGATCTAATGGGAAACTGTAATGTATTTTATTATACTCCCATTGAGATAAAAAAAAATATGTGCTCAAGAGGCTAGTAGAAACTGACAAGAACTTTCAATTAGAAATTAATTCATGACAAGTGTATACTGCTAATTATTTTATAGAATGGATTACCTATAAATATTCCTGAGTCCTAGTTTTCATAACCTGATTTCAATGTGATAAAAAAAGCAAATAATGGCACAATTTTCAATGCAATTTTATAAATATATCCATTACATAAAAACGGTGTAATATGTTTTAATATGCTTTGAAAGTTCGAAAATTAAAAAAAGCTTAACAGACTTTTGGGAAATGAAAACAGATTCCTGTTGAGTGCACAATTATTTCAAAGAATTACACTCGATAACATAAAAGCCGACAAAGCAAAACAGAGTAAACCGAAGAAGATGGAATTGTGTACGCACTTACCTTTCGATAAAATAAACAAGTGGTTAATTTTGGCAACAAATTACTGATTAGACGGAAATAGAGTATATTACAATATAACATCCAGACGACATGTAAAACATAGGATGCTCTAAACATAAGACATTCTATTGCTAAAGCATAACTTCGTTACTAATGGGGTTCTGTAGATTATGTAGATTGTACCAATGCTCCGTAGACTAATTCGTCAGTAGTATAAATAGATATCATTTAGGACATGTCGTGTAACTGAACTAAGTGAATCATGATGATCACTCTACCTTTGAGTCAAAATTATGTTATTATTCAATTATGTTGGCAGGAATGGCCGTACAGAGCATGAAGGTGGTAGTGGTCGACCGAGAGCGATGACAGAATGGAGAACCAAGTGTATCATCCGATAGACACTGACAGGCTCCTTATTCAATAATTCGATGTACAACTGGGAAACCGCTGAGTAGAAGTTACAATGAGCACTGATAAATGATTCAGTGAACTGAGGCTGAGGCCCATACAGAATATATATGGCCTCTGAAGAGCAGGCGTCTCCGACTATCCTTCGATCGTACTAATTCAACTCGATAATTGTAACGTATATTACAAGCATATCTTGTGGGAGGACATCCACCAACTCTTCGTGCCAATGTCCAGACGAGTAACAGCTTACAACAGGGCCAGTGGTCACCCAAAGCATTATTGATTGTTTATTTTTGTGGCTGTATTTCTTGAATAATAGATTCAAAGCTAAAGATCCGTTAATGTCTCTTTTTGAAAAATTGTCCATCACATCTACTGATTTTCGTCCCATTCGTATAACTCCTTCCTTTTTATGTTATAGAGTGAGTGTATTTTATCTAAAATCAGTCAATAATCCAGACTTTACGTATTTTTTAAAACTTTTTTTTATTTAATTATATTGTTAAAATACTTCTCTAAAACTCCTTTAATAGCTTCAAATTAAATCAAGGAACAAAACTGATATGTGACATTTCCTTCTCTGTACTTCTTTCCTATTCTATGTGAGTATTTAGAGACAATTTATAGAGGAAACAATAAGACCATACTATTATACATTATTATACATGGCATTACTTGAAGTTATCTAGTCTTAAACCTTCAATTATTCAGGAACGAAATTTCTCATTGTGACATCTTAAAAAACAGTTCCAGCATTTTTCAGAGAAAAAGAGTGGTTGATTTCCAAAAAATAACAGAAAATCACTAAGCACACTTTATATAGAAACTTTATCACAGTTGTAGATCCCAAGACGTCTTTCCTAAGATTATTACTAGAATAAATATAGTCGAAATGCTTTACTAATCTGTGATGTAATAATATTCGCTATTTCTGAGAGAAGATTTGGAAGTCTTAGGGTCGAAATTCACGTTTCGTGATGTTCTGAGCTCTACATTTCCCATAATCTCCCTTCGGACAGGATAAGTTGAAATTCGTCATTGGTTCACTACTCTATGTCAATAATGAAGACTCAAAAAGTAATAAGTATAGTAATGTACTAAGTTTATTCATTCAAGCTTTATATTTTACACAAACGTCGTGATACATTTTTGAAGGTAACAAAAATGAAAATATATGAATTAAAAGTGGAAAAAGTAGGAAATGTAAGCGAAAATATCAATTAAATGTAGTGAAATTTTTTAATGATTTTCGCAAACGATAACAATAAGCTAATTTCCTATAAGAAAATTTAGGAAAATTTATCTTAATCTTTCATCAGGATATTTGCTTTACGCAGCAATATAAAAACAACAAACCAAACTATTTTGGAATTATTACATAAGTAAAGAAGGTAATGGACTTACAATTGCAAAAATAAACGCTTCGGAGAATGAGATAAAAATACATTTTGTAATGTTGACATAACTTAAATATATATATTTAATAAGCTGCATTAAGCAAATTTTAATAAAAAAAGGGATTTATATCAGAATATTTTTAAATATAATAGATTATCCAATCTTTCTTATCAAATTATTCATTAAATCACTGTAAATTTTTTTTTTTGTTATCTAAAGAAATATATTATTTAGGTTTTTCTAAATAGACACTTAATTTCAAGAGCTGGTTAGCAGTATGTTTTCCTTAATAAGACATAAATTTTAAACAAAAACACATATATAAAGCTCTATTTTTGTTGTAAAATCACTTTAGTTTCACTTTTTGTTGAATAAATCATTGACAATATTTTATGCTACTATTTTTAACTTTCAAAAGTGTCAATCATTTCATACACACACAAAAAAAAAAACTGAAAATTATGTTGCTCGAAATTAGGTAACTCTAATGTTGCTTTATACAATCGTATTTTTAGAGTAGTAAATTCATACGCATTTTTATTTTGGGATAAAAATCTCATAACGAACGTGTCATAAGATAAATTACACAAAGTTTTTAATACAGGTAGTCTATTAATTATATGAATAATATTTTCTCACAGCAAAAGTTATAATATATGCCTTTGGGTGTTATTATTTATGTGACGGAACATTTTTAAATAAATTTCATGGAAAATGAAACAACGTTTACTTCTTCTAGAACTAAAAAAATTTTATTCAAAGATAATTTCAAAAACAGTTGTATGAAAACATCTACATTACCTAAATGAGTGTGTTAAAATTATTGAATACACATCACAAAATCACTCCATGTAATTCAAATATGGGGCATTAATGACTTTGTAGGAATTAACTCATTGTAAATAAATTTTGATTCTTTATATTAAATAAGTACGCTTAAAATTTGCAAAATAAAATATTATTAAATAAAATAAGGAATTTCATTCGAGAGATCGTTCATAAATTAAATTACAATATTGGTAATAACAAGACGTGCAAAAATATGTGAAAGTATTAATAATGATTTAAAATTTCTTTTCGGTAAAGCTTATGACTGTGTTTAATTAAGTGTAAAATTTGCAATTATAAAAGTATTGGTCAAACTAGTAATAATACTAATATACATATTAATTAACACCGGCATGATATTAAAAATTTTAAAGATACGAAAAATTGAAATAAAACTGAAATTAGACTCTTTTATGTTTATAAACTTGAAAAAGGTAGCAATAACTATTATTAAGATTGTGCTTAACACTAAAAAAAATTACGGTTTGAAACATATTACATTAAAGCTTATAGTACTATATTTACTTATAGAATTAATATTTTAGTTCTTAATAAAAATATTATTCAAATATTTAAACAAAATGACAACAAAGAATGCTTTTACAGAAATCATGGTTACATGAAACTTGATATTTCAAATAAAGTTAATAATAAAATAAAATACAAGAGAAGAAATATAAACAAAAAAAAGTATGGATTTGGAGATTCTTAAAGAAAAATATGTTTATTAAATAATAAATTTGGAAAGGACTCAAATACTAAAAATATTAAATACTTTATTTTTGGTATGAAGAAGAGAGAAATCAAAATTCTAATGGATTCTATAACTAAAATAAATAAAATAGCTAGCACTTGTCATCATATTGTTAAGGACGTATGTAATTATTTGGTTAATAAATATAAAACTGTGTAATACTTGTTATAATGATAATCAAAACGTAGAATATTTTGTATTAGATTCAAGTGAATAAATCCTTTGAAAAAATTTTAGCAATATTTTTAATAAGCATAAGAACTAAATTCTTATTATTAATATTAATAACAAACAAAAGCTTTTAAATTTAATAAAAATATAAGACGTATATTATAGAACTATATTAATTATAAAGATATACAAAGCTATAATGAATGTTATTGTAAGAACTACAAAGAATTTATTAATGAAGATCGCAGACACATATGATCACTAGTAAGCTAAATATTGCTAAGAATAAAAATCTTAGAGAAATTATAGATAAAAGTACAAATTAAAGAATTATCATTTCTAGCCACAATAATTATAATACAGAAAATGAAACATTAAATGAACATTATACATTAATGAAAATATTGACAATTGCTTAACAAAATTAGCAATTAAACGTTATTTGCTTGTTGAAGCTTTTAAAAAATATAACTTTTATACGAATGGAGAATTTAAATATCTGAACTTTAAAGTAAAAGAGAGGTGTTAAAGTTATATTAAAAAGTTACAAGAGAGGAATTCATTATTTGTTATATTTATAAGGTACCAGGGTACCTTGCAATTTTTTATAAGAAATTTATATTGATTTCACTCATCAGTATTTAATTAATAATAATACTAATATTATTAATAGTGGCAGAGAAATCGCCAACAGAATTAAAGCTTTGAGCAAAAACAGATAAAACTTTGAATATGATAAAATTTCTTCACATTTTTCTAACTCTCCTAACTTTCACAAAGTTCTTATTAAATTTAAAACTGTGGCTAATGGTTCAAATACTTACATTACTATAGCTGGAAAAATCATATACAACAAAATATTATAGATAGTTTTGATAAGACTGTTATTATCAAAAAATATTTTTGAAAATACTTATATAAAAGTTAAAGACACTTACCTTATTTATATTTATGACTTTGAAGATTTGCTTAATACCATTGTTTTTGTTCACTTAATTAAGGTTTTATTCGTTAATTAGAAAGAATTAAAATTTCTACATCGAATAAAAAACAAATTTCTTATAGATTTTATACCAAAAGAAAACTATTGAATTTAAAATAGAAAAAAAATATAAACCAATCAAAGTTATACCTCAAGGGATACTGCTAATAACATGCTCCGGAACTTCATATACAAACTTGGAGGGGGAGTAAAGAGCGTCGTTAGGAACCATAATTACACAGGAAAGTATGGGCGGAAAAATCACCTTCAAGTGATAAAAAGACGCAGTGAGACCACAATACGGAAAGCAGTGCAAAACGCTTTATTACATAACAAAAGAGTACTAGTATGGTTTACAAGCATTACAGGAGGTGTTCGAAATTGCATCCATTAGCATGGATGCACGCATGACAGCTACGCTACTTAGACAGCAAGCATTTTCGGAGGTACTTGACATTTCGCGGATCGTAGCAGTAGTGATGGAGATTCATGCCACCAGATCCATTTCAGAATTTATAGACGTATCGTAAACAATGTTTCCCATGGCACCCCAGATAAAATAAGCAACAGGGGCTACATCAGGTGATCTGGGATGCCATGTTACGGGAAAGTCATGTCCAATGTAGTTATTTCCAAATGGTCTCGTACGCACCTTGCGTTAAGAGATGGCGCGCTATATCACGTTGAAAGCAATATTCCTCGTCGAATATGTGCGTATACATCAGTAAGCACTTCCGGAATAACCTCCTGAAGAAAGATCAGATACATGCGAGCGTCTAGTCGAGGTGATAAGATGTATGTACACGAGTGAACACTCGTTGATAACGAGGAAGCCGCACGTACCGACCTTGAGAATTCTCTACAGCGCCAACTATCAATTTCTTCCCTCGCTTTCCAATGTAATTATGGTTCTTAACGACGTTCGCTGTCTCTCCTCCAAATTTGTACATTAAGTTCCAGGATACCCTATACACACACATATATATATTACAATTCTCATTTGATTTTTTATGTTTTCTTTAGAAAATGTTACATATGTAATTGTTTTTTTTTTTTTCCTATAGAAGGCGACATATTTGTAAAGAATGATTGTTATTTAGTTCTTGGCTTTTTTTGTTTACCTTTATTTATGTTTACATTATTTTTACCTTTACCTTTTTTATGTTTACCTTTATGATTTCAAGAAAATTCCTTTTGCTTGTTCCACAATTTAGAACTATGATGATGTGTTGGTGGTAAGTTGTTTGTATTTCCTTATGTTTGTGTTTTCTGGACCTTAGTGTTACGATTATTGTTATAACTATTATAAATTTATTTTTAATTTAAAATTATTAATAGATGTGATTGGATGATTTTTTTAGACTTTTATAGTATATTAGAGTCTAAATGAATACGTTTCCTTTGTTTAACTCTTTCTTTTTTTTTTTCTTTGGTTTGATTTCTGAATTTTTAATGTTCGATGTTTCTTACCATATTTTTATATTATGATTCACTGAAGTTTGATGGTTATATTAATAATACCATTATAAACACACATTGTTCCACTATAAAGTTAGAAAAATATTAATTACATAATCTCTGTTTATCTAAATTTTTGTTTACTCTTACTTTGCTTTGTTTTAAATTGGTTTGATTCTCAAATAGTATGAGTAGCCGCGGTAGCCTAGTGATCTTGGTGGCGGACTCGCGGCCGGCGATTTTCATCGAGTATTGGGATTGAGCATTGATGCTTCTAAAGACCCGTTGTGTGACCGGGGCTGATGCACGTTAAGTCTGTCGTGGCTCAAAGTCCTCCCGTGGGCTGAGAAGGGGGTGTCAACTCCTGTATCTTCCACGTCATTTGACCAAGGTTCAAAACTACAAGATCCGTAACAGCCATCGTGTTGCTTCTAGGGCGACGTTAATTAAACCAACCAACTTACCTCAAATAGAATGTAATGATTACTTAGGTTTTTTGGTGGTTTAAATTATTAGAATGTCTGATGTATTTAAGCAAAATTTTCGGCCTATTTTTACAAGAATGTTTCTTTTCATAATATTATTAATTCAATTTTTCTTCAACTACATGGTTTTTTTTTTGTTGTTGCTGTTTTTGCTTTTGTTCTAAGTAATTTTAAAATCTTTAGTTCTTATTATCTGTACTTTTTGATCTTTAAGACACACTTATATATATATATATACACAGAGATAATAATCACAGAATTTTTAACCTACATTTTTATAAAATTTACCTTTTACATAAGAAGAGTAGCATTATTTTCCTGCTTTAAAAATATCATTTTTAAATTCTATTAATGAAAATACTTAAAAATTTCCCAGAAATTTTGGCTTACAATATTTCTTGAATATTTCCTTGGAAACCATTAGTAGCTGTTTTAAACTCAGCAGGTACCTTATGATATTTAAGAGTTAAAAAGAGAGGAATGAATTTTTCAATATTAAGAGTAACTATAATATAGGTTCTTTTACAAACTTTTATTCTATTAGAAGTTTCTCTAATATTAGCATAATTACCAGGAACCTTATCAATATAAAAATTAATAAGCTCATCTTTTAGAGTTTCTTATAGAATTTTTTTAGATATCTTAACTTTTCTGTTCTGATCTATTTTGTCTTAAAATTCAAATATTTAATATCTTCACACACACACACACACACACACATATATATATATATATATATATATATATATAAAATCAGTTTCTATAATTGTATCTCCTTATTAATGCAAAGTTAAATAAAATTATTAAACAGAAAAAGTAATAACACCAGAGAAATTATGTATTTTTAAACATCTAGCAAACATTTCCTTGTTCTATTTATTTGACTTAAAATATATCTTATTTATTTCTTAAGCTTCAATTATTATTCAACTCCTCTTTTTTCCAGAAAATTATTTTTTCATATAAATAAAGACAAAAAAATATTTCATCCATATTTTAAGAAATTAATACTGCTATTTCATTTAGTTTTAAAATGGTGATTTATGTGCAATGTAGAGGTATATTTTTTACTCTAACGCATAAATTAGATACATATACGTACTTTCTTGCTAAAATTTGAACGGCAAACTAGATGAAAAACAAATCACAAAATACCTGAAATATGTTACTTTAAATTTCATATCAAGTTATTTTTAGAACTACGTTACTACATCTGCACAGCAAAAGATGATTTATGACATTTTTATTCGGAATAGGGATCAAAACTGACTTATGAATCTGTCCCTTGATAAGTCGAGGCAGTATTAGCATAATCCTCTAGAATATTTCTGAGTATTACCTATCCAAATACGTAATGCTTTCCTAACCCCCTTCCCACTTCCCACGAAACAAAATTACCTACATTCGAATTCTTGTAGAGCTTTTCATTCGAGGAAATATTGGCAATGTACAGTATTTCTCTCTTATCAGGAATAATAAAGTGGGATATTTTTGCAGTCACTTATTTTCATGAAAGAAGAGGAGAATGGACAGGTGTCCGCACATGAGACTGTAATCATCAAATGTTTTCTTTGCTCTTGAAACATCTTGTTGGTATTTTCCTTTTGTTTGGTTATTTCTAACAAAAATAAGGAAAAGACTAGACTAAAGGGGAGGAAACAGGGTATTCTTAATATATTCATAAAATTTCATTAATAAAGCAGCTGTTTAAATTTTGTTTAAAATTAATTCATTTCATTGTTCAGTAGTAAGTCAGATAAATTATAAAATAAATTTGAATAACCAGAATATAATTTTACTTTCTCATAGATTCTTATAAACTTTTGAAACTGTTCAATTAATACGTAGTTAAAAGTATCAGAATAAATGAAGGGAAAAAAAGCTTTCTTAATATTTTTATAAGAAATCTCCTAACTTATTATTTAATTACATGATTACAATCATATTGTTAAATAATAATATCCATAGATTTTTTTTATTAATAATAAACAGTTTCATACTATTTTATTGTAATGAAATACTCATTATAACAATTATTCATTATTTTACTCTAACATTTTTTTCACCTTTATATGCAAATTTATTAAAATTATTTTATTTGTATAAATAGTGACTCTAATTTTCTAATTTTATTTAGTGGCTGTGGTAACCTAATGGTCATAAATGCGAAATTACGGGCAGGTCATCGAGTAGTCGGTTCGATTCCTGATGCCTCTAAAAACCAGCCGCACACGAGGGACCGATACAAGTAAATTCAGGAAAAGGTCCCAAGTCCTCTCAATGGTATGGTATAAAGAAGGAAATGCCAGCTCAGGTGTGTCGATCTCGTCACTTCACAGAGGATCAAAATTACAAGGTCCGTCGACAATAGACCTCGTATTGCTTCTCAGTGTGACATTAATAAACAATCACTCACATCGCAGCTAGCCCTGTGTCCTTTTATTTTTACAATTCTTTCTTAAATTTATAAATAATTGAGAATCGTATATACTTCAATTATTTGCAAAGTTCTCTAAAACTTCTTTAACAGTAAATAAATCAATTAAAGGTATCTACTATAATCGCTTTCTATTCAAGTAATTTTTCAAAACATTACTTGAAATTTGTATTAGGAACATTTTCAGAATGTGGCATAAAGGCAAACTATCCAAAAACTTTTATAAAATCTTTAAAAAAATTTACAATTTGCAAAAAAAAATAAATAAATAAATAAATAAATAAAATTGCTTCTAAGAGTTATTCATTTATCAACAAGTTAAATACATGCAATCTCTAAATAAAAATTTATGTTAACGGAAATTTAATTCTTAGTATTATAGTGATATATAATTATGATTGTAAGCGAATAAATAATTCTTACTGATTATTTCACTATAATTAATCTATATCATAGCACAATGTATAATAATGTTAAATTCCTTTTAAAAGTGCATTAGCTAATAATAAAATTTTTAAAAAAAATAATTTCTAAAATTAATCTAGTTAGTCCTTTTATACAAGAAGTCGAATAGGTTTTGCATGCTTCAAGTAAAACATTAATTCGGCAATAAAATTTTATTGAAAGATCATAAAGACTTAAAGGATTTTGAAAATCAAGTAATTACTCTAGGATTAATTTTAAGTAAAAAAAATTCTTTATAAAACAGAATTACTTTTATAATAAACTCCAAAGTTTCAATTTTTGCGTGTATCAATAGAAAGATTACATTCCAAAGTAATTATCTTATTATGATTATTAGAAAATTCTGTATATCTTTTAAATCTCTGACTTATTCATTATTATTTAATCCGTCTGTTTTCCAGATAAAGTTGCGTTTTTTTTGAAAATGTGCTCACTAAATGTTCTTTCATCATATAAAAAAAAAGAAAGAAATTTAGTGAATATTTTAAATTCATACAAACGTTTTCAAATAATTAAAGAGTATATATATATATATATACATATATATATATATATATATATATATATATATATATATATATATATATAATATTATTAGTATATAAAGTAGCTCAAATAAATTTTAAAAATTACAGAAACTGAAAATAAAGTGAAAAGAAATTTCCTTAAATTTATAACGAAAACTTTCATATAAGTATTTTAGGATATAGAAAACGCGAGCTTTTTCTAGAGCGGTGTTTTTAATTGTAAAAACATGAAGGGAAAAAAAAGAAAATTATCCCACAAAACTATTAAGAAAGAGAACACACAGATATATATACATATATATAAATCAATTATTTTATGTATACAAAACTTAAAATAGCTTTTCCATCCATTATGTTTTCTGTTTAGCTTAAAAATGTTGTATTATTTCAAATAAAATTCGGTATGACAATCATCAGAATATGAATATGCTTCTATTACAAATCTGCATTAAAAACAAACGAGTATATTTAAAATAAACTCTAACCTTTGCTAATGTAAGGGAAACTATTTAGAAATAATTCACTCAAAATATGTAATATAATTTATGCTGAAAATTTTTCTTTACATTTAATTGAACTTTTTTTGATACTTTTTAATGAAAGTAAATTAAAATTCGATCAAATATTTACTTCCAGTAAACTGGGTTTTCAATATCTCCACTTGGTTTAATTAGAAACTCAGTTTGAAAAAGCTGATATTTGAGCTTAATTCTTTAATCGTGAGATGAAAACATTGCTTTTTATGGACATTCTTAGTCTTTTAAATTTTTAAAAAAGTATGTTGTAACGTTTAATTAATATCAGGTATTTATTATTCTGCATAGACATTTAACTACTTTTAATTAAAGAAACAAATTACGTAATATTTACATATAAGTTTCAAAGGAAAATGTGGAGCATATAAATAACATTTTATTTTGAAAGCATATTAAAAATTAATATTTCGTAACGAATACCTTGAAAACGCAAGAAAGAAAAATTTCAAGAAAAGGATTCTTTAAGAAAGTGAATAATTCTGAAACATACATAGAACATAAATAGAGTTTGTTTGAGAATTTCGTTCTTATTTCATTACATCACTTCGAATGATTTTCTTCTTTTCGACGAATTCTATTTTTTTCCAGAGAGTACAAGTCCCTTTTTCAAAGTTTAAGAAAATATGTTAGGGCTGAAAAGAACAGGATCTTATAGTTTTATTTTATATTTTTTTCTCGAAACAGTTGAGAGGAAGATTGAATTGAGAACAGGTAGAAAATATTATAATTCGGTAAAATAGCTTTTAACACTTACAGTGATACACTGAGTCCGTATCTAGGTTAGGATTAATTGGCAGTTACAACTTCCACCTTATTTCTTCTCAGTTATACTCGTATTTAGGACTTTTTACCCATCAAGCATACGTTTAAATTTATTATTTCTCTCTCCCAGTTACTTTTAGTATCCACTTTTTCTTCAAGTAGATGCATAAT
>BMAW01081373.1:177602-190442 GCA_019974015.1 Nephila pilipes
CCGTCTTGCTACTTTTCATCAGTATTTTGTATTATTAACTTCGTAATGTTTTGTTAAATTTTTCAAAATTTATAATTTTTTTTAAATAATAACTCCTAAGATATCCATTCAAGTTTTGTACCAAATAAAGGTTTTTTTAAATAAATTTTACGTTTTTCTTAAAATAATTTAAATTTTAATCTAATTATTTCTTTTAAAAAATTTTTTTATTCGAGTTTGCAAAGAATAAAGTGTTTCAAATCACTAAAAAATCCTTTTCAAAGTACACAAAACAAAAATCATTATATCAAATTGAGTTTTAATAAGTGTTCTGCCATTCGTCATGTTGTTTTCTTTTCATATATATATTTTTATATATATATATTTAATTATTATATCAAGGCATAAGAGATGCTCATTTTTTAAATTACTATTTCTGACACATTTTCATATAAATTCTATTTGAACATAAATAATTATTGTAAGTATTATAGTAATAGTTGCATAAAACATAAAAGTATTAATAAGACTTCTGCTATTTTTAGAATTGGAAAAGGGGGAAAAAACCAAAGAAGTATTTATAAAGTCTTACGAATATAATTGCTAACGTTATCAAATCTAAAAAATATCGGCATTTTATAATTTTTACAATTTTTCTTTATTGTCATTCTCCTTAACTGCACCATCCATATGATGATAAAGATAAAGTATTTACGTACTTTTCAGAATTATAACCGGTTTCATACATTCATAAATTTGAATTGCATTCCTTTTTTTTATGTTTAACGTAAATAAATCTCATAAAAATGCTGTTATGAGTGGAGTCTAAGTGTCAATTCGTGCAGACATAGGTTACTGCAGTTATTTATATCGAAGTAGAACGTCTCCAGATATCACCCAATAAAGTTCCAAATGTCACATAAGGAATGGATTTACTAAAAGTTATTCGTGGCTAACAAAAATGCCTTTCAAGATATTTTCTTAAGAAATCTTCTTCACCTTTTCCCCTCGGAAAGCAAACTTATACATTTATTGCTTACATGCCAATCTGAAATATTTTATTCCCCTTTTCTTCTCGTCTTCACGGCGCATGCGTCAACATTTTCGCCGAGATTCTTCAGTCACTCCCGTTTCAAAACAGATCGCACTTGTAGTTCATGAGAGTTGGTTCTACATCCTCCTTTTCTGTTTAGTATTGCCAATCATTTGGAAAAGAAACTTAGTTCAAGGAAACTTGGAAAAAAATTTTTCTTTGAGTTGGAACTTTGCAAAGGAGTCTCCTTTGGGAAAGGTACTGAGATTGTTATTATTTTCATGAATTTTTCTTATTAGTTATGGAATCGTTTAATGTGAAACATGTAAAAAACATGCGTAATATATATTTCTCATGCTTACATTTATGTAAGAAATAATTAAAATCACAGTGTTCATGAAACATATATTTTAGAGTCGTAGCGTAGAAATTAACATGCAATTGATAGAAAAGAGCTGACGAATTGCATTTCTATACATTTAGAACTCAAAAATGGTTCCAAGATACATTTTGTATAGAAGGAATATACATATTTCTTCATTTTTGTCAAAAAAAGTTACAAATTTGGTATAATTTCTTACATATTCATAGTGTGGAAACATTTATTTAATTATACAAGAAAAAAACTAAAATCTTTTTTTTTATTTCGTGAATCAAAAGTTTGAAAATAAGTCATAGTTATGAAGAATCTTAGGTATGTTAAAAAAAATCTTCTTTTCATCTTTTTAATCATTTTACTTAAAATTAATTAAAAATAAATCTAATAACACTTACATCGTCTTAAATAATCATTTTGTATTTAGATTTCAGAATTCTAAAGATCTGAGGAAAGACTTCTCTTAAATTTAATTTAAATACCACTGAATAAAGATATAATTTTGTAATAACATTTCGATTAAATAGAATATTTAATTTAAATTGAATTTAATAAGTAAAATAATAAATTGAGAATGGTAATTTAGAAACTAGTATTATATAAAGTTAAGAAAAAAATATTAATTTAATTACAATAAATAAAATATTTAGAAGTCAGAGGATTTCGAGTTTTGTTATCAATATATCAAATTATTAAAGCAATGTAAATACTTCGAATACGACGGCTAATTTACTTTTACCTATTTTATTCTTCTTAAAATAATATAGACTGTTATATTAGGTAATTTTCAGCTTAAAAATATATATAAATAAATAGATAACTTATATGATGCCTACATGGTTAATTATAATTTTTATTATTATTGAAAAATGTCTCAAACAATTATTTTTGCAGAATAGCATTTTATGGAAGAAATTAATGCTG
Organism: Nephila pilipes; assembly: GCA_019974015.1. Taxonomy (NCBI): domain Eukaryota; kingdom Metazoa; phylum Arthropoda; class Arachnida; order Araneae; family Nephilidae; genus Nephila; species Nephila pilipes. Next base: position 179,915 of record BMAW01081373.1, read on the forward strand.
ATACAAATGTAAATGACCATTTCGATAGTAAGTCATATTCAAGAACTTATAAAAGAGGAAATTTTTGAAAAATTAGGATACAAACACTCAAAATAAACATACAACGTTTTACAGAAATTTCTGAATTACTTTTAAATATCAAAGTAATTAATTCCCGGGCTTCTGGAATTGTGTGTGTGTGACATATTAATCCTATTCTAATAACAATTAAGAAGCTAAACACTTAAGGTTTCCGAAAGGGACATTTTTAAATTATTTTAATGAATAAAGCAAATTCATTTAGTTAATAAAGTTTCTTAAAAAATTCCAAAGCCTACAATAATCATGTTTCTTATTAAAATACTTTTTGACAATTATTGATCAGTATCATATCAATTCAAAACATTATTTTTACGATATCAGGAGATGAAACAGAATACAAATGTGACAATAAAATTTTATGAGTTAAAAATTGGGAATTTATATATTTTTCTGTGATTAATACAGCTTTCCGATAGTAAGTTTGTAGATATTGCGTAAAGTATTGCTTTCATTTTCAAACTAACTGATAATCTACCAATACATATTTTACTTATATTTAATATATTTTAAAATAGTAAAGTATATGGGGGAGTATTGTGTTTATCTAATTTAAAATAAGATTAACTTATTATTATGCAAAACAGTATCACACATTTCAAAATAAGTAGAATGTATTTTCATTCTTGTATCACCAATCAGATTTGAATTCCATGAATTCCCTTTTAAAATCCAGTAACGAAAAAAATTTTCAATGCGTTTACACTATTGTCATTTTCGAAAAAAGACAAATGAATAATACGAATTAATAATGAATGAGCTATATTGAGGGAAAGAGAGATTATATATAAATTCATCAATGACTTTTTATAAAACAAAATTATTTTCTATTCCGACGTGAACATTTTTAAAACATTTAATGACAGCAATCTTCATTGTTCCTAATTAAAAATATTAAAATTAGACTAATTAAAAATACTAAAATTTACTTGATATTTATAAAATTAACTCATTACTGAAAAATATTAATAACTTTTTGAAAGATTGCATTTATTTTTAATATTCATAATTTTCTTAAAAAATATTTTTTTAAATTATTTTTTCAATAATTTTAAAACCTATGTGAAATCAGTATTTAAATTTGCAGTCAGTCTAGAAAAATGGTTCATAAACTATTTTTACACACAATAAAAATGTAATACGCCTTAACTATGCATTTTAATGAAATTTTTATTTAAAAAAAATTTCATTATATATATAAAAGCAATAAACTTCAGATCTGATGGTTGTTTACTAAAGCAAAATTAATGCCCGTTTTCTTTCGTTCATTTCAATCAACGAAGGTGCAAAAAATTCCAACATAACTGTGAATAAAAGTAATTATAAAAATTATTCCATAAAGAATGCCTTGTAAGATCTAAATCCAATCATTTTTAGTAATGCTTCAAGAATGAAAAAAAAATGGATCAGTATAAAAAAAGCGTATCTTACCATTCTTCAAAAATAATTCCATTTCGACTTCCCTATACACATTTCAGAATTTCACGGTAAGAATATCAGAAGGTCAAAACCTGAGGAATTGAATTCAATATTTTTTCATCATCAAATGCCGTAATCTTTTCAAAAAGTATTTTGAAAATGGGATATTAACACACTTTTTTTTAAAAAATAATCAAATAGTTTTTTCCCCAATTTCTAAACATTCAAATGCGTGCTTCCCTTTAATGAATATAAAGAAAGGAAAATGAGATATTACGAATCTGAAGAATTCAAATGATAAAAAAAAGTCTACCAAATGCAATTAAGGAATACTACGTGTATATATATATATATATATATATATATATAAATAAACTGTCAAAGAGAAAAAGAAATGAAACATTTTAATGCTCAAAAATATTCATTTTAAAATAAAATTTTAAAAGTAATTGAATTTAGTTATATAAATACTATTGTACTAAAGTACATCTCTAATTTTAATAACTTTTTCTATTAATGGAATAATATTGTTTTGATGAAATATTAATATATATGATCAAAGAGTAACAATTTTATTCCAATGATATTTTGTTATTACTAGTAATAGTTAATTTTAAACAACTTTATGAATTATTATGATTTAAATACATATTGTTTGACGCCTGTATCTTATTCACCAGGTATTATTGAATATTTTTACTAGTCCATGTGCGTTATAAAATAATCTATAGTGTGACGAATATTATTAGACAAAATTACAGTATGATCATCAAAAATATCACTACTCCATCACTAATCTAATATTATTTAAACGGAAAAAAGCTTCATTTCATCAAAAATGCTACAAAAATGTCAGTTTTTTAATTACAACAACTTATATATTTTTATAACATAAAAATCGACGTACCAAATAGGATCTAACTGAATGGAGAAAAAATTAGTAAACCTAATGTACAGTCATTCAAAACACTCTACCAGTAACATAGGAATTTCATGTTTCATTCAGAAAATATCGATACAAAAGTAAAATGGTTTTTTAGAATCAATGATGCATTAGCTTCCCCTGGGCCTCATGCAAGCAATTATCTGGTTATGTATTGACTCATAAAGTTGGTGAATACCCTCTTGAGGAATTCCTTGCCATACACGTTCCAAATGACGAGTTAGATCGGTGTGATCAAGGCACGGTCAGAGACGCTTGCTTATCAGAACCCGTACGTTCTCTAGAGGGGAAAGATATGGCGATCTCGCTGGCCAGGGAAATATGGAAGAAGCAAGAAGATAAACAGTAGTTAGACTTCCTGAGTTTTATCCAGTTGAAATGTAATCTGTGGAGTCCGTGAAAGGAAGGTATCAACTAAGAGGCGTAGAATCTCGTAAAGTATTGTTGTGCTGTAACGGTGTTATAGATAACAACAAAAGGGCACGGCTATCAAATAAAATGGTACCCCAAACCATAACTCATGATCGTTGGGCAGTGGGAAGGACAACAGTCACGTAACTATCCCATAACAGCCCTGGACGCCTACACGCACGTCTTTGCTGTTCTTTGGGACCTATATAGTAGATGAACTTATGATGAAAACAATTCTACTCCAGTTTGAGAGACTCAAGATCGAATACATCCAGCACCACTGAAAACGAGTCGAGCAGTATGCAAAAAGGTAAAAGTTAGTGGGTGCAATATCCTCCGTAACCTCTGCCACCTTTTTCTGTGTCATCTAACGATGGTCATTGTAATCGCAAGGTGTCCCGGTTACACGTCGGATCATTGATAATGACGCATCAGGGCTGTGAGCACTGATCGAACGCACACTCTATCCGTGTGATCAGTCGTCGCTATCGGTCGGCTACAACTTTTATGAACACTGTACGGTCGAAACGTCGGCCAGCATCGTCGAATGGTAAAATCACTCTTACCCAAATGTCAAGCGATCCTGCTATTTGACCTCCTTGCCTCGTCTAGTCCAATTTCTCGATTGATGACATCTGCTCATACCACTGGCAAAATTCGTTGTGAGGTCAACGGAAGCCCATACTCATGCAAGTGACGTCTTAGCATTGGAATGACTTCCATTTTATACATAATCAAGATGTTCCGTTGCAATTGCATTGTGATGAAACTTTAATAAGTCATTCGTTGCCAAAATTTAATCATTTGCATATTTTATCGTAAACTATGCGCGCATATATATATATATATGTCCAGAGAAATGGCTCTCCCTCCCCTGTCAACCATTCGCTGCTAATAGTTTTCTGAAAATGACGTCCAATGATATCCAAATATGCTCAAATGGTGAGAGATTAGGAGAGAATTGTGGTCAGGGAAGCATCTGTACACCTTTCAGAGCACGTTGGCTGATTCGAGCAGTGTGCGGTCGGGCGTTTTCCTGCTAAAAGGAATGAAGTGTAATCGGCCACATCACATCATCCACGTGTCGTTGGGTCGTCATAATGTCCTGAATACATTCAAAAGATGACCTGAAATCGTACTCAATTGCGCCCCAAAACATGATGCCACTTTGTCGTGAAGTGGGACGTTCCACATTTGCTGTGGGATTGGACATGTCTCCAAGTCGAAGCCACACACGTACGCGGCGACTGTCATTGTAGAAACAGAAACGAGATTATGGAAACATACAGGGAGCCTTTAACATGCTGAAGAATAGAGGTAGATGTGGCTTCCGGGTCCTCCATCGATTGCCGAAGGATGCGTCGATCCACGCATGCTGACGTTCCTCTGACTGGACCGATACCTCAACATTTTTTTTTTCAAATATTCAAATGCTGTGTTTACAGCCTAATACCACCTCTTTGATTCAGCCACTTGATCAGGGTATAGTAGCAGAATTTAAAATGTGCTACATAAAACAAACGGTTAAATATATCTTAGAGTCAGTGGAAGAAAGAAATTTGACTGTTGAGGAAGCATGGAAAAAGTTTACGGTTTGGGATTGTATGCTTCTTTTGTATGGATTTATACGCATGCATGTTTTGTCATCAAACAGTTGCACCAATCGACTTTAAATGATTGTTGAAAAAAAATTTGCCAGCATGTGTAAAAAGTGGAAGTTTCGTACTGTAAAAATTAGCTGTGTGTTCTAAAATTATAACTCTATCAAATGCAATTAGTAGCGAAGGTTTTCACAACATACAAATGGCTGACATCGAAGAATTGAATCTAGACAGCCCTTTGGATGAGGACGATTTGATCGAATTTATGACAGTTCGTGATAATAAAGAAATCGATAGTGACGAAGTCGAAGATGAAATTCAAATATTAACAGTTTATTTAATTCACGAGGGCTTGAAGCTTGCTACAAGTATGAAACATTTTCTTACTCATAATCCTGTCATAAAGCGTGCTTTAAAATTTCAGCGTAATCTTAAGTTTTATGTAGCAGGATATCAAGAATTATATAAGAAATCTAATAACGAACGAAATTCTTCATTTGAATCAAAGCCGACAGTTGTGCTCCACATATCTGACACATCTACCGTTGATAGCATTTTTGATCCAGTTAGTAATAAACGTGTACCCTTGTTATCAAACAGGAATGAATAGTTGTTAATATATTTAGTCCTAATTTCAATCTGAATTTTATGTTGAATGTACCTAAGGCTGAATTTTAATTGTTCACTAAATAATTTTTTTTGTAATAAGAATGAATTGTTTTTGTTTTATAAATATGTAATATGGGTGTCATTATTACTTTTTTACACGGTTTTTCTTTTGGGAAAATGTATAAAAAAATTTCATCTTTCGTGTTTTTTTAAAGTTATGGAACATATCCCCAAATTTATTATATATCGCATGTATTTTTTACACGAATTATTTTTGCATAGTTTTCTGAGAAACGTGTCTACGTGTAAAAAGATATATATATATATATATAACTTAAGCAATGGCGTCTCTTTAGTACATTTTTATTCTTTTTTTTTTGTCTATAAATGTTTGATCACCGTGATATTAAGTACCTGCAAATTTTTAAATTATTTAATAATTTGATTTTTCTCTACTTTCAATTAAATTACTTTGCAGTATTTAATTGAGATTTTGATCTTCCATAGTTGTTGACTGGTCAATTTACGGGGTTCGATACATAATAAATAATTTCACATATCACTTTCTCTTTTTCGTTTCTTTTGTGATTATAAATAAACTGTTTAAAAGTTGTTCAAAAGTTCAAAGTTCAGGTTCAAGTAACATCCTAATTTTTAAAGCGCAAGGACTTACAATGGCATGTTTATTCATTGATTTTGTATTTTTTACATTATTCATGTTGAAAAATTCGCGTAATAATTATTTTAAATCGAAATAGCAGAAAAAAGATTTTTTTTTTGTTTTAAACTTAAAGAAAAATGTATTAAAAGACACTCTACTTGTATTAATGTGTACCATTGAATTATACGGAGCAAATTATCAGAATGGTAAACAGTAAAAAAAATTTCTTGAATGCTCAATCTGATTATATTTATTCCTTGAACTTATCTTACATTAAAACCAATGACAATATTTTATTTCTTAATCATATATTCTTGAGGAAACGCTAGAATGCAGTAATTAATCATAGGTCTTCTTAAAATTACAATTTTCGCATGTAGCAACAAAAGCGAAATAAAATTTGCTCAAATTTAATAGAATTGTCTAATATTTAAAACCACGTCATCAACATATTTGTTCAATTTATAAGGGAATTCATATAAAAAGAATATTTTAGTAATATAAAAAAATATTGAAATGTAAAACAAAATAAATTAATAATTCTTATTATAACAGTAATTATAACTAAATATATTGAAATTGCTGTTTAATTTAACTGCAATAAAAATCATCTTTAATAAAATAAATCAAAACTGCAGGAAATGACTAACTTTATTTATTATTAAGACATTTTGAACTCAATATACTTATGTTCCTGAGTAAATATTCATTACTGTACTGTAGCAAATCGCGTACTTTAAATGATGATATTTGAGTCTGTAATAAAAGTGGGGTCTTTCGTAATATGTATTTTTTCGTGTTGTCTAGCTTTCTTAATGCTTTTACAGAGGTTCAATTTGCATATCTGACTTTTCTTATATAGATATCACCATAGCATTCGCAATAAAATAACAAATTTCTACTTTTCAGTACTAAGATTTTGAAAAGAATGTTCAAAATTTCTCTTTCGAATTATATTTTTATAAATATATACTTTTGGTTGAAAATTATAGCATTAGTTATCTCCAGGGGGGGGGGGAATTCACATTGCGGTAATATGGTTGGTACACTCTTTCACAAATATAAGCTATGTGGTGGAAAGCTGATTAACTCCTAGTCTTAATTCCAAGACGGGTGAAACTTTGTCCTTAGAAATGCTACCTTTTAAAATAATAATAAAAAGTTTGTTTCATGAAATCTAATGAAACATCAAACCTGTCAAAGTATGTAAAGTAGAAACTGAAGGTACATCGGTAATAATGTCGTTTACGCACTCTTCATGAAATCTCGATTAATCATAATCCACCCTTTACAGCTGATCGCGTTAGGTCTGTTTTATTTTAACTATTAAAACATACACTAGGTCGTTGAGAATGTATCTTGTTACATCAAACTATGATTTAATGAAGATTTAATTTGATTTTGTTTTGAATAAACATCCCTTTGGGAGATACACGAGGAAATTGCCTACGCATCATAATATTCAACCATTAACATGTAACGAGAATAATTTCTGATTTGGTAAATTATTTTCCGAACTTCCACATCATACCAATTAGACCTTTCCTCAATAATTTAATTTAATAGGGACCAGTTCCCATTTTTTGCATGACAGGTCATTGTTGGTATCAGGAAATGAATTTATCCTTAAGTTTGAACATTTCGGTTCACGAATCTCACGATTTTAGCCCCAAATAATCTCATTCACTCTAAATGACACAATGTGATAGGAGTTTTGCTGAATGTGATTTCTAAGATGATATCAAATTAATGAAAATTCCCACAACACCATTCGATTACTTTGAGGTTTTGTTCAAAATAGCATGCAAAACGTTGCCATTATTTAATACGATTACCTTTTTTGGAATCAGAACTCTTGATTCTTTGACCATGAGGCTTAAAATCATAGCACCAAGTTACAGTGTATTTTTATGTAATATTAATATATACTAGTATAAATTAAACAGTGAATATTAAAGCCATGTCATTATATATAAATAACTATAGTACTCACAGTGAACTATTTCATTTCTTTTCTTTTTAATTTAAATTTTGCACTACGAAAAAAAATTCAATACATCTAAGTATTTATATAAAACTACTTAAATATTTTGCTAAAAAAATTAAGTGTTAAATTAAAAACTTCTGAAAAAATTATTTAAAAAAAAATAATAATTGTATTTTCACATTTATCAAAGTAAACATTAAATAATTTATTAAATAATAATAATTTTTGTTAGTTAAATTTTTGAAAGAATTCTAAGAAAGAAAGCAGTTCTTATATTAAAAATTATGCAGAACCCCACATGTTTGACTTTTAACAATTTTGAATATTATAGTAATGCTTCAAAATGTTCTTGTATCTGTAACGCCTCTTTTCACTTAACTCGGTGGAAGTTAGTTAAAAGTTCATCAATTCTTAAATGAAAATCAAACTATTAGAAATTCAGACACAAAAGATGAAGCAGTAAATTTAAGTCCAAATCTTATTTTTGTCAAATTATGATTATGCAATAATTGCTCTCTCTTTCTTAATTAACCCGCAACATGCCTGCAATCTAACTTAAAATAATAAGCAAATTAATTTCTTGTCACTATCTCAGGTCCAAGGGAGTATAATCCCTGAAACACGTGGTAAAGCGGGTATATTAACGTCCTCTCACTCTAGAAAATTCTTCTAAATAGTCCATAAGCTATCGATCAAGTTCATTCATGTGAACCAGGACTAATAACTATCTTCTAACCACTAACTTCCTCAATATTCAATTTTGGCTCATTTATATATACATTTCTTCAATTCAGTTCATAGCATTTTACTTATCACTAATTTGTATATGTTACGTTTCATTTGGTTGGGTTGAGGTTCAATATTTTATGTGATTCAAATTTAAAAAAATGTCTCCAAGATTTGTTAAGAGAAATTAGAATTACCTCAGCATTACATATCTATTTTTAAATATTCTGTAATGTCACTTTATGTTTTAAAAATACATCAAATTCGCTTTAAATACAGGAAACATATGTGATTATCTTAACTGTAAGAATATTTACCTATTTCAAAACAATTTCAAACACTTACTGCATTTGCCATAAGATAATAATTGCAATACAATGCAACTACTATTTGAATCAGGACCAAACCAATTTTAATTCTTTGAATAATAATAATAAATTTTAGCATATTTTTTGAAACATTTGGTTAAATATCGCAATATATGTGAATGTTTTATTTTTTGAAATATGCTGTAACAAAATAATTTCAAACGTGTTCTTCAAATTCATTTCCATTTGATTGGTAGTACATTTCTTTAGTAGTTGAATAATCAAAGATAAAAGATGGAATAATATGAAACACGAAAAAAGTATGTTTTTGTATCTTGCTGATTCTTTTAAATCAAGAGACTAATATCTTTAAAATATCGTTATGAAATAAATTATTTTCTCTTCGTATAAATAGTGTTATTCTATAATCTCCTCTGAAAGAAAAACTGCAAATCTTAAGAATTTAATAGAACTATAATGTGCTTCCTGTTTCTATAATGGGAATATAGTTATGTTATTTTATTAAAACCACTTCTTAAAAACTATTCAACAAATTACATGAATAAAACGAAAAACGAAAATAAATAGTTAAAGCCTTAATTTTTGAAGCATAAATAAATTAAGTATTATTTTTAGAATTATTAAAATTATAAAAATTTAACAGTTGAAATATGTGCTTAGAAATATTTTACAAGTAAATATTCACACGAATTGAAACAGAAAAACTTTTTGTTTGGCATAAAAAAAAATAAATTTTGAGAAACAGTAAATATAAATAAAAATAATTAATCTTATGAAAAACCTTTCACTAATATACATTTAAAAAGGAAAAGTCACTCTAGAAATAAATTTTATGATTTAAAAGTAAGAGTCTGATAAGGAGAAAAGAATAATATTCTTCGCATAACCAATTTAAATATACATATTATGTTAATAACTTATAAAGAAAATATTTACATTTTTTTTTATATTTTACCCGTATTTCACTCTTTTTAATAATTTTTAAAATAGAAAAAATTAAGCTTCCTTTTATCCTGTTATGAATAACTAATCAAAAAGAACGTAATTCCTTCCTATTAAAGCAAATTCAACGCCTGATTAAAGTTGAAATCTCAGCTATTACTAAAACTAAAATCAAAACTAATTATTAAAACAATTTTTCTGCAAAATGAATGAAAATATAATGAAAAATACTAAAGCGTATTTATCTCATTTAAACATGCAATTAGTAATGTCGTATTTTTAAACATGCAATTAGTCTAACAATTCTAACTTTTTTATTAAGTAATCTTAGTTTGAATAATCATAACAATCTTATTGAGAAATAACTATAATATATATATATATATATATATATATATATATATATATATATATATATAATATAATATAATTTTAATTATATTTATAATTAGCATTTTTTTTATTTTAATAATCTTGAAAACTAATTAGAATTTGAAAAAATATTGCTAAATTCGCACATTTACGAAATAGTTTAAATGTTAATAAAAATTCTGCTAAAAATTTTTTAATTTAAATAGAATAATGCTTATTGAGCTCCAAATAATTAATTAGTACTACTATTTCATATATTATTTGATGACACTGCTGAACTTGTAAATTTAGTCACAAATGAATTGTACTCTTATTTTAATATGCATGAGATTAATATAACTAACATGAGATTAATGTCAAATACACATAATTTTCATGTATTTATAAATTCAATGTAAGTTACAAAAATATCAAATAAAAACCATAGTCAAAATTAGGAAAATTAAAACT
>BMAW01081373.1:190842-209357 GCA_019974015.1 Nephila pilipes
TATATATATATATATAATATAATATAATTTTAATTATATTTATAATTAGCATTTTTTTTATTTTAATAATCTTGAAAACTAATTAGAATTTGAAAAAATATTGCTAAATTCACACATTTACGAAATAGTTTAAATGTTAATAAAAATTCTGCTAAAAAAATTTAATTTAAATAGAATAATGCTTATTGAGCTCCAAATAATTAATTAGTACTACTATTTCATATATTATTTGATGACACTGCTGAACTTGTAAATTTAGTCACAAATGAATTGTACTCTTATTTTAATATGCATGAGATTAATATAACTAACATGAGATTAATGTCAAATACACATAATTTTCATGTATTTATAAATTCAATGTAAGTTACAAAAATATCAAATAAAAACCATAGTCAAAATTAGGAAAATTAAAACTGTCTATTTCAATATTTAAAAATATATAGGTTTTATAAAATCAAAAGTTAATTTTAGATATCAATAATTATCTATAATTAAACATGCAAAAAATTATGAAATTGCTGAAAGTACATAATATTCAAGAATACGTTGTAAATATATGAATAAGGAATTATAGTATTCACAAACAGGTAAATTAAAAATTATATATATACTCGTACAATACTTATTTATTACTGAACTGATAACATGTTTTTTACTTGATTTAGGCAGTCATGATATAAAAAAAGGAAACTTTAAATCTGTCAATGACGAATTTATTAATGCTTACACGAGATAGAAGCAGATACATCGGGAAGGGTAGAAGACGCACATCCCCCCCCTCTAATAATTGAGAGCAAAGGAGTAGAAAACCTTTCCTGTTTGTTTCTGCATATAAGTAATGTAAGGATTCTACAGATCACAGGGTAATAGATGTACGTATATTTAGGTACATATCTGTTTTAATTAATTGGGACAAAGGGAGAAAAATCGCTTTTTTTATAAGAAAACTATCCTTTTATTCCTGCTATGCATTTACAATATATTTTTTAGCATGATATATGTCCTTCCTTAGCAGAAATGACCTCTTGCAGTCATTTTGGCATTGACTTCACTAGATAACTATTCTTGCTCTTGAGTTTATCATCATAAAACCACCAAAATATCGAAACCAGATGCCATTAAATCCCTTTGAATGTCCGAGTGTGTTTACAAGGGATTGATTTTGCTATTTCTTATTAGAATGGTAACAGTTTTTGTAGTAGTTTTCCGCTTGCGTTCTCATTTTTTTTTCTTTTTGGAGAGGCTGATCTGCATTCTTTGAATGATGTTAGGATTTTTGAAACACTTAATTTGTCTACACCAATTGCAGAAGCTATTTCTCTAACTGTCATAGAAGAGTGATCTTTAAGAGCTATAAATTTAGCACGCTCCCTAGGAGTTAGATCCATTTTTGATCACGTGAAAGAAAGGGCAAACACTAACAACTAGCTGCCCCATTCAAAAGCTCACAATAGGCAGAATAGGCAAGTACTTCTACACTAAAACCAGTTAGATTGATGAGTCACACTCACTTTAAGAAAATAAATCCGGTTTGAGGTTGTTCTCACTCAGTCCAAGCAGATAAGATCTATTTGAAGGGGTTTCAAACACATCTACTAAAACAATTGCTTGCCCCAATTAATTTGCACAGTATAATATTTTACGTGGAATCTAAGTGATTGGTAGGAAATTATCCCTACTAGTTCAGAGCATGGCAAATGCTAATCTAAAAATTTTTGGAAATCATGTGATCGCATAAATTAAAGGATTAAAAGAAATGAAATAAGAAAAGAACGATTAATGTATTGTTATTATAATTAATAGATAGGATGAATTAAAAAATTAATTAGTTTTAAGGGAAATAATTGCGCATAAACGAGATAAATAAAGTACGTATAATGAGCACAAAATGTTTAAAATTATTTAAAACGAAAGCAACTAAGGTAAAAAAATGCATCTATTTAAAGTAATATTCAAGAATTAAATAAGAAATATTATCAAATGAAAAATACTTTTGAAAATCAACTAAAACTTTACTTAAATAATAAAACAAAAAAGGCAAACAATCTAAAATTTAAAACCGAAAATCTTACGTAATCATTACATACTATTTAAAAATCAAACCAATTTAAAACAAAGTAAAGAAAGGGGAAAACAAAAATTTAGAAAAATAGAGATAATATAACTAATATAGTTCTATGCTTTCGAATGGATTAATGTATGTTTATACCAGTATTAGTATCTAACCATCAGACTTCAGTGAATTATTTTTTAAAAATATGGTAATAAACCAAAAATTCAGAAATTCAACGACAGGAAAAAAGAAAAAAGGTAATTATAAGAAATATGTTTTTAATTAGAATCAAATTTACAAATATATACTTAAATAATCATCTAAAACTAGTTAAGACTAAATAATAATTTTGACTTCAAATTGTTATTATATTAATTATAATAACAATTATAACATAAAGATAAACAAAATCAAACATAATGAAATATTAAAAAAAAACTTACTTTCAACATAAAAACTTATTCATATTTATAAATAGATGAATAAGTTAATTTTTACGACAAAAGTGCAAGCAAAATGATAATTTTTTGCATATTCCAAAACATAGGAAACATAATGCTCTAAATTAAAAAAAAGCACCAAAATACAAAAATTACTTACAAAGTAATCTGTTCCAATCTTCGCACGAACAAGCCATCTTTCTTCTACAACCATGAAAGTATTAACCATTAAGTAAGAATTTTGATCGATTAATTTAATGATTACCAAAAAAAATTATACACTTAAATTTAGTTTTGTAATTAAAAAAAAATATTAAAATAAATGTAAACAATATTCAATAAATGCTTCGAAAAATTTTAAATTTTAAAGATAACGAAAATAATTTTATTTCTGATCCCACTCCTTTTAATCCTTTAATTTATGTGATCACGCTATTTCCAAAAAGGATCAGATTGGCATTTCCCACACCCTGAACTAATATGGATATTCCCTGCCAGACAATTAGTCTCCATATAAAATATCTAAAGATCCCAACATATGTTACATTACCATGTGATCTGAATAATTCTTACTTTAACTTTCCAAAGAGGAAGAAGTTCTATCACTTTGTTCTCAACTGCTTGACGTGGACGTCCGTCCTCCAATATTCAGATGTATCTCCCTCTCTTCTCGTGTAACTTTTATAAATTCATAATTCAATTATTTTAAGTTTCCTAATTGTACTGCGATTGATGTAAAACTTATTTTAAAGTGCAATAGTTAAAAGCGTTACACTAGTCGTAGTATATATAGATATAATAGAAAAAGTATATATGACTAATTATATAATTATTAATCTTTATTAGACATAATTTTAGTATGTATATACATCATATCTAATAAGAAACACAATTAAAATTAATGAACAATAAAATTATTAGCTTCAAAATATTACAAAATTGCAAAAAACATATAGTGAAACAAAATCAAACGCACTAAACATTACATTCTAATTAAGATTATGTATAATTTAAAACATTATTATGTAAAAAAACGTCATTAATATGATGAAAGAATAATGTTACACATAATATTCAAGAATACATATTGATGTAAAAATCAAAAATTGTCGTATAAAACCAGCAATTTAAAAACTACAACAAAGAACCTATATAAAAGTCTAACCAAAACCTACAAAGCATATCGCAAGAGAAACTTAGTAAGGAATTAAATTCAAGTATAGAGATAAAGTAATTGTTAGCTATTTCAAACTTGTGACTGGGAAAAGCATGTCTTTACTGGTATTACGGATACAGACCATTCTACTTCAGAGAATTACAATACAACAAAATGGTGTAAAATCAGAATTAACGGACATCCCAAATGAAAGAAAAAAAAAGTTCAATCAAAGAAAAAGAAGAAAGTAAGGGAAGCATACAAATTTATTTAAACCAAAATAAGTGAACATATATATTAAAAATAAACTGTTTTCATTTATACATATTGTTAAATAATTTTAATTTTCCTTAAAAGTTAAAAAAAATTTTCCTCATAGGCAAAAACAAATTATTTACTCACTTTATGTGTGTGTGTTTCATATATATATATATATATATATATATATATATATATATATATGGGGGGGTATTAGAATATAAAATTTAAAAAAATCGATATAGAAAATAGAATATTTTTCACAAAGATAATCATAATATTAATTCAAAATCAAAAATAGATTTGATGTATTTATGTACTATAAATATCATCCAGAAAATTAAAAAAAAACTAAATGCAAAGTGTTTTTTGGCAATTAACTCACTAATGGATGTTTTTCTCCTGTCATTTCGATTCTATTTTAAGTGTTCCTGCGAAGAAAAGAAGAAAAATAATTAACCGAAAAAAATATTTAAATGGAAATACCTTAAATGAAATCTTGACAGTAATTGTCCTACACTTGATTTATTATGCGATTTGAGCAGCGTAACAACTAAAATAGTGGCATAAAAACACAACTTAAACACTAGAGACCCAAAGCATTATCCAAGAAATTTACTGAAACCTAACTGAACAAATTGGTAGTTACTTTCTCAGGCTTAAGTCCTTATGGACTCCATCTAAATGTAATTTACAGTAATAGGTCAAGGAAAATGACCCAAAGTCTCATCACAATGTATCACTTTTAATCCAGAAGAAGAGTGCTAAAAGCTCAAGAAATATTGATCGCAGTCTAGCTGCAAACTCGTTACTATTTTACATCATATTCCTTGCGATGTTTGAAACTGCTTGTAACTACTCTTGAAGGAAGTAACTTTGAAACAAAGTCAAAGAGAATGCGTATTAAATTCTAAATATCTCTAAGAGGTTTTAAAATCTCGATCCCATTTAAGAAGCATCATCTTCGCTTATACATCCGTATTTGAAAGTAGCACTGATGGGTGAGGGTAAATAAGCATTGATTCATTCTATGTAGTTCTTCGTAATTATTATATTTGATTCTAACAAATTACATGTTTTATAGAATTAAATTGTGTTTGACTTTAAATACTGCTGACACAAATATGAGCAGAAAATACCAAGTTAATTCTAAGGCTCTCCCCATTAGAAAATCTACCTAATTTTATAAGAAAATATTCTATGAGGGCAGATCAAAAATAAACGAGATATGTTTTTCAATTTCATGCAATACACAATTGTTTTTACTTCCCATTCTACCCTTATTACTATTTATAGAGCCCACAGTCATTAATTAATAAAGTGAGACAATGAATGTAATAAAGTTCCCTTTATTCGGATCTTTGATTATTCAAAACTTTATCTCTAGCTTACTAAAATGAGAATTAATCCCTATATCACCAGACCTTAATCTGAAGACTAACACTATAGTTATCTACTTAACTCTAATGGATCACTCATATGTGAGTCCTTAATAAAGCACCGATTTCCTGAGAAACTGGTGTCATTACCCACGGCCGTAATATATTACGGTGGATGACATCACCAAAACGTTGCCTATGCAAACCTGTGACGTGGTTTACTTTCATTCAACGCTCTTCAGGAAACCATGCAATCTGGTTTACATAGATAACGTTTTGATGACGTCATCCACCGGGATATTGTGGGTGCCAGGTAACGGTTCCGCTTTCCTTGGAAACCATTGCCTTAGAAATGAGATAGGGATGAGGCACTGACTCTATGCAGATCTTTCCTGGCTGAGATCAAAACTCCTTACACTTATCAGTACGGTCTTTATTCCTTTGTTTACTCGTACAAATTCACTCACTCTCTTTACAACTGTCTAACTTTGTAATAAATTCTTCGCTGCTTAAAAATACAATTCATCACATTTATTCTCTTTAATATATTTATTTTAATCCACATAAATTAACTTTCATTCAATTGGAAGAGATTTTCAATTCACCCAATATCGTATTTAAGCCCCAAAGTGTTAGTTGGCTGAAAAATGTGATAGAGCCACGCTACAATCTTTACTACTTACTAAAATTAAATACTTATTTCTATGTAATTTCCTATTAGATCTACACGCTTTTCCAGAGTATTGAGATTTTTTTCGTCAATTCTTGTATGATGAAAAATAAGTCGGAAGTATATGGAGCCAATTGAGCATAAAAATTTTCTTTATTGCATAAAAATCTTTCTTATTCAAACACATTTTGAGAGGGCGAACAAATGATAACTCTGTGACATTAAGCTCGAATTATAAATATGATTATCATGTGTTGTCTCTGGAGAAATTTCTTAAATTTTATTGTATTACGCCAGGTTCTGTGGGATCTTGAATTGTCCTGAAAAAGAAAAGCATTGAGGCAAGGAACAACTTTTGAATTCATATGCTGCTTAAATTTTCTCCAACCCTTTACAAAGGTATACTACATTAATTGTACACTCATCAAGAAAGAAAATTACTAGCTGTTCTTCAAGTTTTAAAAAAGTATTTTATCTTATTCTTACGTATCTTTAATTGATGTCTAGTGTATATTAGACTAGTATATATTTTACTAGCTTATATTATACTGTGAAAGGTTGTAGCAAAGTTAAATAATGAAGAAAGGGCGTTACACACAACCTGAACATATTAATTCGATCATGCGACTCTACCACTTAAGTTATCGAGACATTTTAATTTCCAATTCAGTATAGCTTATGATTTTTTTTCTTTTGCAATATGAGGGACTGGGATTTTTATACCGAGCTCAAAGCAAGATGGTATTTTGAATTCCTTGCTACAGGTGACTTTAATCTTCTAATCGAAGTTTTTTCAGCATGGAACTACGTGCCTTTTTGGAAAATCCATTTTAGAAATAGAAGGGATTATTATCTGGGTATCAACACTTCAATACAATTTTTCAAATTTCATTTAGTAATTTTTCTCTTAAAAACAAGATATATTCTACAGCACTCAAATAAAAAATATTTGAAAGTATTTTTGATATTTTAATCAAGTATAAGTATTACCTCTTCAAACAATATACAATTCATCATGGAATTTTTTCACAATTATCACAAACATTGGTGATAGAAAATACTATCAGAATTATATAGCAGGTCCGTAATCAAAAGCGTAACAAACTAGAATTCACATTTTTATAAATAACAACAACAGTACCAAGTAAATGAGTATTTCAGAGTAAATAGACTTTTTGTTCACTTACCATCAGAAAACTGTGATAAATATTAAGTATGAGAATACTACGCCACGATTTAAAATTATGCAAAATAAAAGAACAAAATTTCAATAAACATAAGTCCATTCAGGGGTGATAAATGCAACCAATTAACAGTTTTCAGTTGAAAGATCTGATTTATCGATCTACAATCACTTGTTCTATACCTTCGAGCTCTTAAAGTTTGAAAACATAAATTCTTATCACCCCATTTTAACTTTTATAATATGAACAGAAGATTTTTAAGCACACGAGTATGCGTACACTATAAAAAAAAAGTCATATATTTTCCCACTAAACATAGTATATTCTGTTTTAATTATGCGCATTATAGATAATTTTTTTCAAGAAAAATCCAATACATATCTTCATTAAAAACATCAAAATAAATGCTTGTTGTTAATGATTAATATACAGTTATGCAAATATTTCATTTCACTATTAAACTTTTCATTCAATTCAGCCTCTTTTAATAGATTACTCTATTAGATATGTTTTCCGAATTCTTCACATGAAGGCATTTTGTATTATGCCGTATTCATGTGCAAAAATTTTCAAATGAAAACGACACACGCTGTTCGATAATCTTTTACTTCCATTTATGCGTAGATCTTCTTTGGTGTTTAACCCATTATTGGTAAAGATAATAAATTTTTATAATTTCACAAACACTTTCACAAATACATTTAAAATATAATAACTAAAACTAATTAAGCATAACTGAAACTAGATAAAATTTCAGTAGTTAAATAAATAAATAGTTTTTCATAAATAAATAACAATGAAAATTACGTATACTGTATAAACTCTTAAAAGTAAGCAATGCTATAAAACTAGAAGTGCTAAAATTGCCTGTGACCTCGAAAAAGGAATTTCTGTAAAAAGTTGCGTTTGAGTACCTTTGACCTGTTATGGGTTAAAATGGTAAACAATTATTAGCAAAGATGCAAATCGTATATTTAATAACACTCTTCCAGAGTTGTAAATGATAAGAGAAATACACATATACAGTACTTATTCTAAATCTTGAATTGCAATTTGTCTGCTCGTGCGTTACAAAAAAAAGCTTTAGGAATTTCAGGGCCCTCAAATTCCAAAAATTTTCAAGTTTTTTAAAAAGCTTATATGTTAGTGCCTAATATTTCCTAAGAATTTTGGTGCCAAAGATTCAACGATGCTCTCAAGGTTTTCAGAGTTATTGAGAAAAACTGAATCTTATTTCCCTAGTTCTTTTTTGTTGTTATTTTTTAATTTAACTTTCCTTTCTTAACAAATAATTTTAGTTTGTACATAGGATTTCTTAGAAACTATGAATCATATTAGTTTAAAATTTCCTTCTTATGTTTAAAATAGGTTTTTATGACTTCTGCATCAATGTTTAAACGAATTATGAAAAGAAAATATATATATATATGATTTTTTTATTGGAACTTTTCTTATAATTTCATAACTTTATAAATAAATGTATTAAAATTTTATTTTTTCCACTAAATTTTTTAAAAGTATTTATTTCCTTAAATCTGATTATTGTTTTACATTACTTTTGTGAATTTTGATCTATATCGTACTTCAGAATTCTTCGCGCAGAAAAATATTTATTTTCATACCTTTGAAAAAGTGTCCAATTTACATTTCCTCATAAATTCTCAAGATTTCTTTAAAATTATATGGAAATAGGGAAATTAATGTTATTATATGTGCATATTAAGTATTAAAAGTTTCAGTTTTTAGCTTTGTTTCATTAGTAAATTATATTTATTTGAAAAAAATATGTTTTTCACATCCACGGAGTCGCATTAAGAATACTGAGGTCTCTTTAACTTCGCATCATCAAAAAAAAGGGAAGAAAAGAAAGAAAGAAAGAATTTTGTCTTACAATGAATACAAAACCGTAAAATGGAGGATGGGTAAAGTAGCAAAGAAAGGAATTTCAAAAGCCTAATTCTATAATAATATAAAAGACACGCTTATATAATAATTCCTGCAGCCAATAAGGAAAATTACAATACTTACATAATGTATAGTTCTTAGAATCACAGAAATTATAGCTTGTCAAGAGAGAACTCAATTCACCATGTGAAAATTTGAGAACATAATATTAGTTCGATGGTTAAATAAATTTGCGTCAAGTTTTGAAATTAAGTACTTTTTTTAATAAAAATAGCAAAAAAGACTTAATTGTAAGAAGATAATCCCATCTTAATAGCAATGAAGCATTGTTAGTGAAAATATACGCATTATGGAGTTATTAAAAAAAATTTAAAGGGAAAAGTAAACCAAAACTAAGTATACATTAAAATTTCAAAAAATAATTTAAAAAATGTTGAGAGTTTTATTTATCCTCCCTTCCATTAATATCTCAAACAGGTGTCACAAATCAACGGAACTAAAAAGCTTACATATTAAATGTAACAACACTTCTTGAAAACGGTATATTTAGTAACATAATAGTTACTTGAAGCTTACACTATTGTACTGAATTTAATAGATAACATTTGAACTCAAAACTATTTGTTTAAATGCAGAATTAGGTTAACCTACTGTTCTATAACGGTCTCTTGATAGTTAAATTTACCGAAACACATTTAGGATTACCCTTTGATCTCATGTTCCATTATTACTACAGTGAATTAGAACACAATGCTGCTAGAATCATCTATTGTTAATGAAATGCACGCATTTATACATATAGTATAATTCCAATTTCACCCCAGTTAATTAATCCATAAAATAAAAAATTACTCTTATTAAAAATGAGAATATGAATAAAATGCTTAATATAATTAAAATATTTCTCTATTTTTATGCATATATATATATATGGGGTGAAAAGTTAACATACACCCACAAAAGTGAAAATTCTGTATGTAATTATAAGAACTGTAATGTGGCAATACTTTTACATAGAAATAAAATTTGCGTTCGTTCACTCATATTTATGTAAAAAAAGAAACACTTCAAATTGGTATTAGAAAGAAAAATCATTTAATGAAAATAACACAACTCAAGAGTATATATAAATATCAAGGCAAATGAAAAATTAGCATAATTTATGCAATCGAAAATATGCGCAATTTAATATCGTGCATTATGGCCTCATGAATCAATGATGACACGTAATCTTCTATGCACTGAGGTAATAAGATTTTATGGGATATCCTGTGTGATATCACACCATGCTGCAACGATGCATCTCTTAACCCATTAAACGCCTCTGTATGAATCGTGCATAAAAAATTAAAAAAATTGTATGTTTTGAGGTTCAATACAAGTCTATAATCATATTTAGTTTACATTTAAGAAAATCTTTGTATGGTTAAGAGGTATGAAAAGGTTCCAAAATGGAGACTTGGTGTCAAATGGGGGCAACAGAGATACATTCGTCATAATGATTAATTTTACCAACCCCTGTTTGTTATAACTTAAAAAAGGAACCTTTTCTATATTCAATGTTTTGAAACTACTGCACTCAATTTAATTACTTTTAGTGATTTTTTTTCTAGTGAAGTAAAAAAATGGAAAGTTTACTAAAGTTTGAAAATTTTTAAAAAATGGAATTTACAAATCAAACATTCTGAAAAAAATTACCATCGAAGCAAGGTACATCAATATTCAATGAAAAAATAAAAAATATGTGTATCTTAAATACTTGTGAAGAAAAAAATCTTAATCAAAGGTACCCAGAATGGGATATTTGGGGCTTTATGGGTCAAAGAATATTCAACTAGAGCATTCTATTTCCTAATTCATATGTGAAGTTCATCTCATACGTGATTAATAAGATTCAAATCTGACGACTGAGGAGGGTATGGAGTTACTTTGTACTTTGTAACGGAGCCATTCTTTCACAACATTTGCGGGTGATTTGGATTGTTAAGATGCTGAAAGATTCACCGATATCGAGCAATAAACTGTTAATAGATGCCAGCACGTTATTTACAATGACCTTCGAGTATTTTAAACGGTTCATCGTACCTTCAATGAAGGAACATTTATGAGCTTCAATTCTATGTTTCTACGCCGACAAATTTTATCACATCCATCATTTCCGAAGGCATTATATTTATTCTCATCGGTAAAAAATTGGAATTTACCAAAACTCAGAATCTTTAGGAATGTATTTATTCGCAAAATTCAGCATGTTTCTTAGATTTCATTTGGATGTAAAGATTTTCTTCGCGGAATTTTGCCAAGAAAACTTCTGATTAAGTTTTTTTTTTTATTTCTGTACTAATTATCTTATTTGTTGTTACATCAAAGAATTCCATAAATTCTGGAGCAGATAATTTCGCATTTAACTTCAAATTTCCTCATCACTGTTCGAACATCGCCATCGTCCAAATTCTTTGCCCACCACTACGAGTTCTTAAAAATTCGTCCAATTTTTCGAAACTTCTTAAAATAGTTTGGTCAGGTGACCGACATTTCTAAACTAACGACATTTCATACATAGAGAGAGCGGGATTTTTCTTTAGTTTACATAAACGTCAGCTACTTTTTTTTTAAAAAAATTGTAATTTATGAACAAAAAGATAACGGAAAAAAATATTGATGAGTCCAAACGATAAATACGTTTTACGAGAAAATGTTCTTTGAACAATAGCATAAATATAATTCTTTTTTGAAATTTGCAGGTTTGATTACTAAACGCGCATTTTGAAAAGGTTGACATTATAGTTGAGATAAAATTCATAGGAAATCATTTTTGAAGCTAAATTTTATATCTTGTGAGTTATGATTTTAAGGAAGCATTTTGTGGATGTTAATTAATTTTGAAGGATATGATCTTAGTATCGTTAAGTTAATATTAGAGAGAATTCTAAACTATGGTATTGATATGCAACGATTTTTAAAATGGAAAATAAAATACTTCTGAAAAACGTAATTAAATTGGATTTTCATAATAGTATTGAATTCTTAAATAATTCAATACTTTTCTCATTTCCATAACACACAGGGAAATAAATACATTTAAAAACACCATATAAAATAGCAGTCTGTACAAAATATTAACGTGTTTTGAAAACTAAAGTAGTTTTTGTTCGAGAGAAATATATTAACTTCTATCAAAGAAATACTTTCAAACATTGCAAACATTTATATATTTTCTTTTTTTTTTTTTTCGCTAAAAGCTTTCTTTTTGGAGTTTTTACTATTCCAATACTTTATTTATAACATTATTGTAACTTTTATTTTTTCTGGTTTAGCTATGGAAACTATAACTATAGCTATTAAACTATTTTCTTTCTCTGAGTTGACATTACAAAAAGATTTATACAATTGCAGTACAAAATGAAATGTCATTACGGAAAGCTACACCTACCTTCTGATCTGTATCATTAAACATTCTTTCTTAAAATTCGAAGGAAATGGAAAACATCCCTTAACCTTTAATGGTCCAGTAATGCCTGTATTCTCCGTTAATTTTTCAAACTCGTTTTTTCAGTGCATGCAAATGGCTGGAGGAACTCGTATTCTGATGGATAGGGAGATTTTAAGAGCTTAACGTAATGATTACTAAGAGAGAAAAAATTCGACATTTTCCTTAAGTATACTCTTGATGCTTGCAAGGTAATTTGATAATTCTATCTAATATTAATAAAACGCAAAAAGGAAATTCTTCCTTTCCAATTACTCATGCAAGTTTTCTTAAGTTTATTTCATTTCTGAAAATTATGTTTCTTCTTTATTTCCACAACTTAATTACTTAGTATCACGATTTGGCGAAATGACTTAAGTTTTTTTCACCCATGTAGGATTTTAAAAGAAATTTATTCAAAGAGAGGATATTGCTCAAGTGAAGTTTTCACTAAACATAAAATCAACAAAAGGTAATTTTAATAAATCTAATAAGTTATTTGGACGTATCAAGCAATCAATTCCTGTATTATTCTTTTCAAAATATTCGAAGTATACATTTAATTAAAAAAATTCAAAAGTTTAGCTCAGTACGAACGTATTTGCTTAAGTAATTCTTGGATAATTGGAATAACTTTAAATTTATTCAAAAATAAACAAAATAATCCAAGCTATTCGTTTCATTATTCAATTTTAGAGATTGCTTGTTAGGTGTTACTCAAAATTTTATCCTTGTTCTTTTCTATTTTAATACTGCTCAAATTTTATTTTTGAATGTTGAAAAGTATTATTTTATGAATTTATTAATATATTCTTCTGCATAAAGGAATATTTGATCTTATTTTTGAATGGGAAACTATAGATGTACGAGGAGTGTTTAAAAAAATTATGATCATAATTTTTCGTATGTAAACAATTTAAGTTAGAAAAGCATGATTTAGTACAGGTGTGCAGGCAATTTTAATGGACGTGTATAAATTTTTTTTTCTACTTATAGAATATGTTAATAGCTTGTAAACCCCAGATTAGTTAGAGAGTGTACAAGAGGGCCGTCGCATATACGTTTTTGACAAAATGAGAGAAAAAAAAACTTGAAATTCACTCTCCATTAAATTTTGTGCAAAGCTGAAAAATCCCTTTCAGAGACGAAACAGAGGGCACTACACAGAATTATGAGTAGCACAACAGCTTCAAAAACGGTCGTACATCGGTACAGAGTTAAGGACGCTTTGGAAGGTATCAAGCATTCTAAAATGAGATCGTCATTGACCAAGTGAAGATCTCGGTAATGCAGGGTCGTTGAATACCAATCAGATAACTTGTAGGCAAGCATCAGAATAACATCCATCCACTATATTTCGGCTGAGGATTTGGTTTCAGGAGAATCTCAGCCAAGTTCGCACCAACGCTCATACAGAGTTTCTTGGCCGAACTTCTATACTTCGTCTGGTTCTCCACCCTTTCAACATAGGCTTCTAAAATTATCCTTAATTGAAAAGGCATCTGAAAAGACCTAGAATTCAGTTGGTAAAAGGTTTCACACAGAATGCCTAGTGCGACTAGTATGTCATCGCCAAAGAGGCGTTTGTGGTCTTCTAACAGTATCCGAATCATTAGGAGATGTATGTGGCCCGCTTTGAAAGTACTTCTTTCAAAGGGACAAGTACAAGATTTTTGTTCTGAATATGAGTATTCTTTATATCTAAAGGTCGAACAGTTTTAAATAAATCTTTGTATATTATTTTAGCTTAAAGGATATATTTTTTAAAAACATATATAAAGGAATTCAACCTTTGTTTTGTTCTATTTGTTTCTTTATATCAGAATGGCTACTCTAGAAAATTATACTCATCAAATAAATAATTATTATTAGTCATTAACCAATTGATAAGTTAATCTTGTTCAAACCGTTTGATGTTCATGTACTTTTAAAAATATTTTAAAACATGCTGCAGTTACTTTTCTCTCTCAAAATAGTCAAATGGTATGTGCAGTTTGAAAATATTTTTAAAATTTATTTAAAAAAATACTTCAAATTTGTAGGACAAAAACATGCCTTTAGTTTTCATTCATAAAAATTACAATAAATATCCCATTTTTCATTTATTCAGGGCAAAACTGAAAACATATAGATGAATTAGTCAACTGTATGTTTTCAAATCTTATTTGGATAAGGCATTTCATTAATGAAACAAAATTACAAAGAAAAGATATGAATTGTTCAACGATTGCATTGTATTACCTGGGCAATTTCAAAAATTTTCATTCTCATGTATGAAAACGTGAAGCTTTAAAACTATATTTAAATTTTTATATTTACTCAAATGGGATTCACTTTTTATCATCTAATTATCCTCAGCTAATTATTTTTTCCGAGCTCACTGCTGGAGTTGTTTCTGTCGAGTCGTAAGTTCAAATTATGATGCTGTTTAAAACTTTCGTGCAGCGGAACTGATACATATTAAATCTGTAGATGCTCAAAGATGTCCCTTTGGTGTGCTGCGGAATTTTGGAGAGGATCTCCCAGGTTAGATGTCGTCTTTTGCTTATAACCCCGTGTTGCTTCTAAGCGCAACATTAATAAATTGTTTTTTAATTGTAATATAGTTGAAAGCGCTTGTAACACTAATTGTTCAATGAATTCATATCCGTAGAAATTCTTTCTATCAATCAAAATATTATTTAGTCGTTTAAGCATGTAAAAAGTAAGCATCCTTAATTTTTGTAGCTTTTATTTCAATTGGGAAGTAGTTTTATCTTCTTCGAGACTGGCCTCTTTCATTTTTTACGATATCAATACTCAACACCTAAATATTTTTCCGATTTGCGATAAACTTTTTTCTTGTGATATTTGCTTCTAACATCAAAATTTTATCTATTTACGTGAGATGATACTAACATTAAAAAGATGCATGTTATTTATAGATCTAATCTTAACCATGATGATTAATAGCATGATTTCTACTCGGTTAAAAATAACTTAAACCAGACTCAACCTGAATTACTTAAATTGTTGCCATCGTAAAACGTAGTTATCAATAGGATAATAATTTGCAATAGGATATCAATTTGCCTTTCAAGGATACTTTTTCTTGGAATAGATTACACTTTGCTTTATTAGATTGCTTTCAATTCGAAAATTTCTGTCTTGTAAATGTTTTAGGGATTAATGGAAAGTTCACACTTCACTGAGGATAGGATTTTACTGTCGCAGAAGTTAAATCATGCATCTGAAATTCACAAATGTCTGATTGTGTCCCAAATACCTAACATTATTAGAAAATTAACTCTTCAATTAAAGGAGATGTATTTGTCCTTTATCTATTATCCTTTCTCCTCGGGAAAATATGAGGACAAACATTTTCTTTTCCTTCATTTTACACGCATATTAGTAACTTAAAAATGAATTTCTTTCCATGTATTAATTGAAATTCAATATTGACAAAGAAACAGATCTAAATTTTAAACAAATATTGAAAGAGTGTACATGTTTCTCCATGACGTTAGGAAAAAAAATATGGAGCTGAAATAAATGTTCCACTTATTGTTGCCATTTTTCTAATTAAATTAAATATGATTTTGTTACATTTTTAATTAAATTTTATAACAAAACTGTCCAATGAGAATTAAATGATTTCGTTTGATTTATTTTTTAAACTAAATTAATGTTTTTCCAATAAATAAATATTTGCATAGCAAATTGATATGTGCAGTATTTTATCATGTACTAATAAAAATATTTAATTCTCTGCGATTATGCTGAATGCATTCTTTTCTATTTCAAGTCATAATAAGAAATTTTTTATGTGTGTCATTTACTTAGCGGTTTTGTAACAAACAAACAAAAATTTCCAAGAAACATTTTTCAATTTTTTTCTTAGAAAATTAAGTAAATCACAATATGACTTTATTAATAGTATGTTTTTTTTTTTTAATAAATGATAAATTATTGCTACAAAACTGATTGAAATTTCTTTGAAGGGAGAAATATTTATCTATTCAAAATAAGCATTTACTTTTCCCGCACAATCCTTTCACATATTGACACAAATAATGGAAAATTTTTATTAGAACAGGAAGTTTCTATGATATTTTTAGGTTTTCTTAAGTATAGTTTAATGTAATACTCGTGAAAATTCCATTCTATCTAGAAGATTAAATTTTTTTTATCTCTGCAGTTCGCTTTAGAACCTCAATATAGATAATCCATTAAAAGGTATTATTTTGTTATAATATTATTAAAGAGAAATTTATAAGCGGTATGAAAAGGTACGGGTAAAATTCCATTAATGTGTTAGCTATCTAAAAATTACGACCTAAAAATATATACACGTGTGTGTTACTTTTCAAAATAAATTCTAAGATACGATAGATATTCATATGTATTCTGAAAACTTGGAATCTAAGTTAGATCTACATTCCCAATTAATTGTAGAAATTTTAAACCGTAATCATTAGCAAAATATTTAGCTCTTAACTGAAATATTAGCTAAAAGGAAAATAAAATGCTAGAGGTAATTAACGTGATTCAAATTTTTGATGTGATTTTATAACAATTATATGATATTGCAATGATTAATTTTTAATAGTATTTTGATATTTTGAATTGTACTTAATGGTAACAACACATAAGAAATCCGTTGAAGAAAGTTGTGCTAAATTAATTGCATTATTTAAATAGATTTAGTTCGTCTCAGTTGGAAATGTAGAGTAAACTAATTGATAAAGTTAAAGACTTATTCAACTGAAACTAAAATAAAATGAATTTTCAACTTCATGAAAAGAATATGCTCCATTGATTCACCATACTAATTCATACCAACAAGTGAAAAGGTAATTCTAAGAAAACATTAAATATGTTTTCATTGATTTTTTTATCACAACCTTATTTTTGAGACCTACAATTTTTTATAACTTTTATAAACGTAGAATATTTTTAATGAAGCTGGTGATGGAAAAAAAATATGATTTCTAGGATAATTTTCATTTTTAAAAAGTGTTGCATGGTATTTATAGGCCATTATGACGCCAATTAAAACATGATTAATAAAAAAAAAAAATAACAAAATTGGGTTAGTTCCAAATGAATTTAGTATGAAATACTAGATGTTCATTAAAATCGGATTTAGTGCTTTTGTGCCAATTTAAAACAAAAAAATTATTATGATTACTTTTTAACACGCCATGTATTGATTATATTTTCTTGATGTTATAATTATCCGTTCTTTAAGTTTTCCGTAAAAAAAGAGTTATTAACGTATAGAACAAAGTAAACTTTTTTTTTCTTTTGAGCATTTGAAGAAAAAAATGTAATAAAATAATACGAGTAATAGAATACAAATGAATTTTCAGTTAATACAAATGAAGCATTGAGAATTGCAGAGCATTTTCAATCATTAAAGAAACACTTTCTTGAACATATAGCAAATAATATTGAGGGGTGGGGGAAGAATCTAAGAAAAAGATCAAGAATTAAAATTATATTTCACTGTATGGTATTAAAGGAAGATTTGTTTTAACAAGTGTGTTTTTAAATTCTAGTATATATTTTACAATACCAACTCAATCTTGTATAGAATTTGATAACAACGTTTTACAGCATTTTTTGGAAAACCCCCCCTCAGAAATCGTAAAAACTGAATGACATTATGAGACTTACAAATTATCTTCTTAATTTATTCTATATCAATCAATCTGATTTTTTATCAAGGTGATACGTTCGATGAATCTTATTATTCTGCAGTTATATATCGGCAAATCCATTATAAATCTAATATGTTATAATGTTGTGCATTATTCTTCCGTTAATATTGTGTTTAGAGTTTTGTGAACAGGAGTTATTAAATTTACAAAAAACATTGTTACACCTTTTTTGGGAAAAAAATCCTTTTTCACCAAGACAATGCACCCTGCCACAAGTCGATGAAAACAATGGCAAAATTGAACGAATTGGGCTTTGATCTGCTTCCCCACCCCCCATACTCTCCAGATTTAGCCCC
>BMAW01081373.1:209757-287952 GCA_019974015.1 Nephila pilipes
TTGGGATGACATTACCAGATGTGTTGCTCAAAAAAATTACCACACCTCGACAAAAAAAACAACAACAACAGGAAATCAAAACACAGCTTTGGAAGACGGATGGTATAAAATCTAAACAAGTATCTGTTATGGCTTACAGAAGAGCATGTAACACATCAATCAATAACTCCCGAGACTAACATTGAAAACAACATTTTTTTTGCAAAATTTTTTTTTATTCATCAACATAACACCTTTTGTTAATCACCTTTTAGGGTGATACAATCGTTCAAACGCTTTTCCGAATTTTTTTCTTTTTTTTTTCGCAAGAAATCTTTTTTGTTGCGAGTAAATAGCGATAAACAGCTTTCTGAATCATCGACTCGTTGCTGTTTTTGTTCCATCGAAAGCAATCGCGGCACCCACTTGGAAAAAACCTTTTTCATGCTCAATTTTTCATGAAGGATAGTAAATACACTTCCATATGATATCTGTGTCATCTCAGCAATCTCACGGAGCTTCACTTTACGATCTTTCATTATAATTTTTGTCACTTCACTCACATTTTCCGGTGTAACGGCTTTCACAGGTCTACCCGAGCGTTCCGCGTCATTTGTGTCGGTACGACCACGTTTAAACTCGGCAAACCACCGACAAATCGTTGCTTTTGATGGACAAGAGTCCTGGTAACATTTTTCAATCCATTGTTTCGCTTGCACGGTGTTTTTACCCATTAAAAAACAATGTTTTATCAGAACACGAAACTCGGTTTTTTCCATTTTTTAAACAAACTACAAAACGACTTTACTCCAACCTCGATAACTCAGCTGTTTCTGGTCCGATCGACTTAAAATTTTGACACGTTTCAAGCAAAGGTTAGTACTCTAGAAAGACCTGGTTACTGGTTTACTACGAGCGCCATCTCTGGGTTAGTCTCGGGAGTTATTGATTGAT
Organism: Nephila pilipes; assembly: GCA_019974015.1. Classification (NCBI taxonomy): domain Eukaryota; kingdom Metazoa; phylum Arthropoda; class Arachnida; order Araneae; family Nephilidae; genus Nephila; species Nephila pilipes. Next base: position 210,691 of record BMAW01081373.1, read on the forward strand.
GTGTTATATATATACTTTCAGCAATTTGATAACTTCTTGATAGTATAATTTTGTGTGTTTCAATTATAGATAATTATAAAAGTTTAAAATTAAATTTATTGTTGTATATTCAAATTTTTGCTGTATGTATTTGTATTTTTTAATATTTGTTGAACTCTATTTTATGTTTCTAATAGGTTTTATTGAAATTCAACTAAAAATATTAATAGGTAATGTCAATGGAATCTCTTACAATGACTTATTATTCAGGTTACCTTATTTGAATATATTAAGTGGTCTTCATTAGTGTAATCATCAGTTGCATTGTCTTAGTTACATTAAAGAGCAAAATAGAAATTAAATTAAATCAAGAATGGTTTTAAAATAGAATATATATTTATATATGGATTAAATCCTTAAGAAATTATCAAAGATGGTCCCTCTCTTTCATCACTAAAACTTTCAATAATTCATTCAAGGGAGGGCTTTAAATTTTGTCCTTTGGATTATTATGGTAATGCATTAGAAATAATTAAAATATTTATATAATAATTCATTCAAGAAATATTAACAGAAATTTGAGAAGAAATTTAATTTAAACTTCTCTCATAAATAGCAAACTTATCAATGGTGTATGATTTATCATTATTTTTTATTTAGCTTTAAAAAAAAGTATCCTTTAAATGCACTAAATGTCTGTTCTATATTTGTTCTTTTATAGATCAAATGCACATTCTTATAGTTATTGCTTCTTTTTTTTAAGAATGAGCATCATACAAAAGCATCATAGTCCATTCATGAGAGAAAATATAGTTATTTTTGGAACAGGTTTCATTTTTTTGTATCAGTTTACTAGCAATGTAAAAGCCTAAGAAATATAAAAGTTTATTATTAACAATGTAAAAGTTTATTTCTCTTATCAAGCTTATACTTTTATTAAGTCTCAGGTAGAAATTCTTGTTTATCTTGAGAAGTTTATCAATCAAAACTTTTGTGGAGCTATTCCCTGTGATAAAAATATATATTCTTATAATAAGAAATAATAGATAACTTTCAGATTAAATTTATTTTTCATTGATACTAATGAGATATGATAGTTTCTTGATAAAATTCCAGCAATTATAGTGACAAAACTGTTACTTAAAGAGTTTCGAAAGCTAAATTCAAAGATTAAACAATCTCAGAAGAAATTACCTCATTAATCATCTCAATTCTCAGGTGAAGAACCTGAAAATCTAGTGAGATTGCTCTCTATTAGAATTCATGGAACCAAAAAAGTTCTGGATTAAATTTAATAATTAAGTGCATAGAATGAAGTTTTAAGTCCTTTTGGCTGTCTTCTCTTAAATATTGTAAGCAAATTCACAAATTCATTGTATTAACTTTATTATTGATTAGTTTTTCTAGATTCTGGATTTTGTAATAATTGCTTCTATAAGTTTTTGAAATGATTTGAAATACTGTTTTATCAGCATTTTTACAATCTTCAAAAGTAATGAATTATTTATTTCTTGGAATATCTAACAAGTTATTAAAGAAAATCCTAAGTAAATTCAATAAATTAAACATTATTGTGTAAAGTCTAGAAAAATATAATTTCATTCATATCTGGAATATTAACAAAAAACTCGTTTTCGAATTAATTCCGTTTATTTTTGTGGAATTTCTTAAATATTTAAGATACACACGCATTTTGACTTATAACATTATATTAACTATAAATAAATTATAAGCAATTTAATAAATTCACATATGCATTATTTTGATAATTTATTTATTTATTAATGGTAAATTATATTTATACACGCTTCTCTAATCGTATTCTCTCATAATATAAAAGCAGTATTAAATAATCACTTTACTCGAACACAAGTCCTGTTTTGGTTTTAATTACATTAGTTTAAAATATAACATGCACTGTAATAATTTTTAACTGCATATGGGTATTCAATTTCAAGTTTAATAATTTACATCCAATTTTTTGTACTGAAATAAGAATTTCACGTACATGAAATAATAAATTATTCATTAAAGCCAATAAACAATAACCTGAAAAAATTGTACCCTTTTTAGAGAGCAACAAATATAGTTATATTAACGTACTATACATATGCCTTTTCTTAAACTACTAATATTAATCTGCAATTCGTTATAAGCTTTTAATCATTATCGTAGATTATACTATGGATTAAATAACAATGGTGTCTTATGGATATAACTATAACCGGTTTCAAATGTAATGTTAAAGTATTTTTGTAATGAAATCTTTGTTTTCCGAAGGATCTACTTCGTGTCAATTGTATAGCTTTTTCTTAAAAGTTAATTGCTACAATGCAAAATTTTTGTTAATTGTTCTTTTATAAGCCTGTCTTTTACGTTGGTAATTGCACTAATAAAAGATTTTATTATGTAATATGAAAGATTTTATTGTGTGAAAATTATAAAACTTTGAACTTTGGAAATCAAATCGACCTTATTCCTAAGTTTTGCATAACTTGAAAAACTCTTTCTTAACATTAATATATTATATTTTAAATAAATAAATGTTACCATAAGACAAGATAAACTGAGTTTTAAATATTGATTAGTAAGACAAGAAAACATTTCTGGGGAATACTGAAATCTTAAATTTTTGTGTGAAATTTAATTTAAAATATTAATCCTTCTTTAAGTGTAAAAGTTTATTGACTTCTTATTGATAATTTGAAGGCTTAATATAGTTTACATAAATATGATAAAAGGGTTTTGGGACTACCTCGATTGAATTGAATAACAAGGAGAATTTCTGCCTAGGAATTGCTTATAACTGTTATAAAAGAAGTGGAAACCTACCCAATATATTATCTCTCTTACCTAAAATGCCCATGCTCTACCGGAGATCCAGTAGAATGTAACACGTAGAAGCATCATAATTCTGTAAAAAATACGAGCTTTAGTAAATTTTAGGAATTCAACCAATAACTCGCTTCGAACGTCACCGTTTATGGAGTTGACAACCATTTTACTGCCTGGAATCCTAAGAGAGTCTGATTTGTTTGGGCTAGATTCCTGTTTTTCCTGAAAGATCAACTTTTTTCCCATCCACTTTCCGCATACATATTTTGCACATAATACTGCTAGTCCATCTGATCAATATAAAGCTGCCCTGTAGGGATTTTTCTTTAAATTCAGTGAAAAATGCTTATAAGATCACAAACTAAAAAAGTAAGTATGGTAATGGTGGTAAAATTCGCTTCCAAGCTCCATTGAAATAAAATAAAATAATATGCATTTCTTTCATTCTTTTCTTGGGTTTCTAATTTAAAAAATTAGAAACCAAAAATTATATGTTGTAACTTATATAACTCAGACTTTCAAATATGAAAGTATTTTATTATAATTTATCCTCTAATATTATTCGTCTGAAAACCTCAAATTACGCCCAAAGTAATCTTTTAGCATTAAAATCTGCCGTTCCTGTAATGGTGTGGTGATATTTAAACTTGCATCCAACCTTAAATTCCTGGGTTTTAAGTGCGTCCTTTGGCCAGTCTGGCTAGTACAGGTCCCAAACAGCGTTCTTTGGTAACGTGTAGAATTATCTATAATATGCATTGCACTCAGATTAACAATTAGATGATGGGTCAGGATTAAACAATCAAATATGATCCATTTCCTAATCTTCAAATAAAAAATAAATAAAAACTGAAAGAAAAAAATAGCACTGAAACAAACTTTAGAACATACAAATATTCTTATGACACAGAAGCTTACTCATTTGAAATTTAAAAAAATTAGAAGTGAAATTTGAATAAATTTAGAAGAAGAGCAACTTTAATTCAGATGAATGTTTTAAAACACTGAACCACATAACTTATCTGAGTCGACAGACCGAAAGTCCATGAAAATTCTAAATGGAATCTGTTGTAAATGAAACGTTCTGAATGCCATACAATGTCATTTTAAGATTACAAAATCAGTATTTCGAAACTGGATACGTTTACTAAAAATCGGAAATAAATAGTAGTTATGCAATATCTTAAAAATCAAGGATCGATATTTGACTCTAACTACTAAGATAAAGTATGGTGTGGTTGCCATTTCACTGTAACAGCCCCTTTAAATTCTAATGTCCCCAAAATTTCCACAAACTACTTGAAACAGACTCCCTTATGTAGAATTTGTTTCTAGTCTATGGATTTGCTTTTCCACAACTGACCACCGTACTGGCTTCAAGAGGTTGCCACAGTAGCATCTTATTTAGAAAAGAGATTAAAGGAGAGACGTTCAAAGATTCATCTAAAAGGTGGATTATAATTTTAAAAGAAACCTTTACTAGGTATAAATCCTGAATTTTTGAATGAAAGAGTGCATTTTGAAAAAAATAGAATGATGATGTGTATTGGTATCTCTCGCAATGGCTGGGCCAAACGGTTCATCATCAGACATTGATTACTGATGGCTCGGTAAGGCATCATGACATATTCATATATCTTGTGTTCCCTCACATTAAAATAACCAGAAATGAGCTCTTCATATTCGACACCAATTCATACCTTACTCGTGGTACAGATTTTGAGTGACCAATACATTCCCCCAATTGAATAATTTTGAGTCTACTGACGGAGAGAATTTATTGGTTTCTTATCACCATCACAAACAATTCAGCAATTGGAAATCTATTTTTTACAGGAATGTGAAAGAATATAATTACCTTTCCTTGATAACTTCATCGATTTCTTTTATCACCAATATCTAAAATTAATTTCAATCAAGATAAACCATGTCTTTTATTAACAGTGTCTTTTTTCCAATATGTAACATTTTTTACTCATTGTATAATATGCAAACATTTCTTATTTCAGGAGTAGTTTTCTTTTCCCTCACCTCTTACAACAATTGTAATTCGAAAATTGGTCAACAAATTTTCTTATCGTCCACATACCGTGTTGAAAATCATAATTCTTCTAATTATTTTAAACAGTATTTTGCTTAAAAAACTTTTATATTTATAAAATATTACCCCTCTCTAATTTATCACTTATATAAATAATTTTAAACATACATACTTTTCATAGTTGTTTATTATCTATCAACGCAGTACAAGATTTTAACAGGCCTAAGCTGAATAAAGTATATTCAAACTATCACAGAAGTGTAAAAAACTAAATATTTCGTAAAATGTGAGTTAGAGAGTTTGGAGAAAGTCATTTTTTACTTTATAAATTGTAAAAGACAAAAATCAATAACTCTTTATTTAGTGATTTAATTAAGGCAGCATTTGAGGGGAAATATTAAAGGAAATTAATCAATATATGACAGCATAAGAGCCTTAATATGAACTCTTGTAATAGGGATCTCTTTGATAAGGTGATTATATTTGAAAAGAACTTTTTGTAAGGCTGTACTGCTTTCTTAGTTCTTAGTATAAATGATTACATAAGAATAAATGATTATAACTATTATTATTATTAAATTTCTAAAGGCATTTAAAAGAAAGGTAATATTTAATATCCTTCAATATAACGCATTAAGAAAGAAAGTTCAAAATGATTATTGAATTTATTATAGAATTAATATAGATGGTTATAAGTAATATAAAGTACTAATATTATTTTAAAATGTGGAGAAAATTTTCTTAAGAGAAGAGGATGTTTCATAATTATATGTAGAATTAGTATCTTAGAACGTATTTCATTATAAAATACTCAACATATTTTTTTTTTATTCTGAAATTTATTTAGTAATGAAATGCTTTATATTTATCCATCCATTTATTTTCTAAGTGAGAATTTAGTATTAAACTTTTTTTAATATTATACAAGCAAAGGAGCAATGAAACATTTTTAACAAAGACCTATTATGAATAGAGATCATTAGAAATAACTTAATTTTCTGCAATGCCTATAATTATGAATATTTAAAGACGTTTTTGTGCATTATATGCAGATAATTTTTTGGTATGAATAGGTGAATAATTTTAGTTATTCCTTTAAGAGTGTATTTGTATTATTTACAATTAATGGCAGAAAAATTCCTGGTATTTCGGTCTGATTCGCTTATGAAATAAACACCCACACACCCAAATACACACACGCATATATAATATATATATATGTGTGTGTGTGCGTGCGTGTGTGTGTGTGCGTGCGCGTGCGTGTGTGTGTGCGTGCGTGCGTGTGTACGTATTCAATTAAAATTTTAAGTATTCTAATTTTATAATAGCTAACGGAGCTGAATGTTATATCATATGAGATAGAAAAACTATTTTATCGTGTTTAGATAATTTCTCGTTAAAATAAATTATTTTAAAACAAACAATTGTGATCTTATGATTAATTTTTCCCAAAAAACAATTTAACCAGGTTTTAGATGCAAACTAATTAAATATTCATAATTGAGTTTATCACATAACTGAAATTTTAAGCAATAAGTGCTTGAAAAAATTTTATGCTAGTAATTTATTTAACTCTCTAAGCATCTTCATTGATAACACTTCTGGGGAAAGTAATATAATTTTTTTTATTATTTTTATAGATTGGTAGCATATAAAACAGTATAAAAATTATGAATAGTAAATTCATAAGTGAAGGTATAATTGCTTAGCATTTGAAGCAAATTTTAATAGCTGTTTGAGATTCTAAAACTAAAATTAATTTAATTAAGAAAAAAATTGGAAGTAAAGACAATTTTTTAAACAATGTAAACTTTAACTTCATTTTATATTTTTTTAAAAAATAACTCTTACGATTGAACTGCGTCACACATTATTGATCTTTCTAATACAATTCTCAATTGCGTCGTTGCTATAATATTCTAAATAAATGTTACCTACCCAAAAGAAATTAACAAAATTAGTCCCGTAAGAAATGTATGAAATGCAGCTAAATTGAAAAGAAAATATTTTTAAATTACGTTCCCCACTAGAGTATAAAAATATAAAACATCTAGGAGAGAAAAAAGATTTTTTGTTGTTGAAATTCTCGTTTCTAATTCCAAGCGCCTCAAGCAGTCGTTAAACTAAATATCTGTCAGAAAAATAAACATTGAGTTTTTTATATCTTAGAAACTTTTATTTTATTTGGATTTCAGTCATTCTGTCTTATTATGAAAAGGGCTCTTAAGTCTTGAAGAACTCTTTGGTTTCAGTGCTTTGAAAGTTTTAATTCATGATAGCAAACAAATCTTATCGTTATTATATATTTGAACTTAATATATAAGTATTTCAGCAAAAAAAGGTAGTTTGACGTAACCTATACATATTTACTTTTGCTAAGGATACAATGTCAGGAAAATCAAATTATTTCGTTTGTAAAATGTATCAAATAAATTTAATCTTTTCTTTTTAAATATGAACGTGAGATCGAAAACTATTTTACCCAGATAACAAATTAAATTTTTATAATGGCTTGCAAAATTCAAGCAACAATATGAATTTTAATCAGATAGCCATGAAATTGCTGAAAAGAGGTTTTTGCGATCAGTAAAATGAACATGCAAATCAGAAGAAATGTTATGCAGAAATGTTATGATAATGCATGGCCACACTAGACTGCTGACGTTCAGCAGCTCCTGTAAAGTGAAGATATTAATCCAATGGATTGGCCAGTGTTCTCCCCTGCTTTAAATCCCATAGAACATGTGTGGGATCCTTTGGGGAGACTCTTTGTGGAACGATTACATCCTCCGGGGAACTCCCAACAATGAAGAAGGTGCTGATTGAGGAATGGGCACTCTTACCTCGAGAACTGTAGGACAATCTGGTGCTGAGTATGGAGAGACGGTGTGAAGCAACCATTGCAGTAAGGGGAGGGCATATCCTTACTAAGCAATATCCACTTGTTCTTTCTCTTGGACAGACAATCATGAATCAATACTATGAGTTCAATAAAAAAAAATTTGTTTGATTCCATATTGTGTACAGTGTATTCATTTTTGCGCAACTATGCTTTCGTCATCGTTTAAGTACAAAATGCTGTCTCTCATTTCTGAATTTCATGTCTCGTAGATGGTTTCTCCTGCAGTCATGGCAAAAAAATAGTGCTTATGTTTTGCACACCAGTGAGAGTACAATTGAAAAATTACTAAATTGGGTAATGTTTTTAAATTAAATAAGTAGATAAAGAGATATATGTCCGAAGACTTCTAAAAGATAAGAGATGAACATTTTTAATTGTCTTGTTAAGATAATCTCTAGAATTTTTTTTCATAATTAATTTCTAAAAAATGTACTTTAGTTTAAATTAACTTCACACAAAAAGTTACACGAGCATCATAGATGACAGACTTCGAACATTAGAGCTGGGATGAAGGGATGAGGACGATATATCTCTTGAATAAATATATCACTTAAATGTCTCCCTTCATCTGAATCTTAGATCCATTTAACATGCAAAATATTCTCATTATTCTGAGCTATAGGTCTAGGGGGAACCGGGGTTTGAATCCCTTACAACATTGAAACATCTCCAATCACGGAGTTTTCGATCATTACCATAGAGCTATCTAGCTTCCGAATCTAATGTCGAGAATACAAGAAGTATAGCAGTAGCAACAATCTTAATTATCAATCTTAAAGTTTCTCTTGAAATTAAGATTTAGACAACTTTTTAAGCATGAGTGTAATCATATTGATATGTGTAAAGAAAAAAAACTCGTGTGTGTGTGTTACTCCGCTCATAAACGGTGGTGGACAGGAGAGAGGTATGGGTTCAAGTACTCAACCGACTGACAAATATAACGGAATTTCATTATATATATATATATATATATACATATATATATTCACACTTCAGTGAGGTACGTTATTACAAGAAGGTATAAGACAAAAAACTAAGATGAAATACAACATCAAATATAAATTCAATAATAGAAAAAAAAAGAAAGAAAGAAGGTAAACAAAGGAACTATATTTATCTAGACCAAAATTTGCTAATGTAATGATAAAAATAATCTAAAATATTTTTATACCTATTTATAATTCTAACTTAAAAATAGTTATAATTATTATACCACTAAAGTTCAACAAACTTAAACATTATGAAATACTTATAACTTATCACAGACATGTCACCATAGTTCTAAAATATTATGTCAAAAATATTATACGTATATCGAATTTAAGCAGAGTAATTTCCATAAAACTCTTCTCCAACACGCCGCAATTATTCTTCTAACAAAAGAAAACAATCACCAAAGTAAGAATACTAATTGATTGATTTAAAATTATCGCAACGAAAATTTATTTGCTTTTCATAAAAATAAAAATTATGAAATATACATAAAATGTTTTAAAAATCATACATATGAATTCGAAAAAAAAAACAGCAAATATACTGTAAAAATGTGATGCTATTTACGGGAAAAAACAAATAAAGAATTTTATAAAACAAATAAATTATATATATATATATATATATATATATATATATATATATATATATATATATATATATACCATATTAGCCTGAATATAACGCGATACTTTTTCACTAATTATTTCCCGTTAAAATAGTGACTCGCGTGGTGCATTCAAGGTCTAGGTAATGGAACGTAATAACTCTTCTTATTAGTACGTCCATATCTTTACGTTACTTAATTTTATTGCCATGAATGTAACATGTGTTATTAATTATTTTAAATAAATGTTTATATGAGTAAATTATATTTTTTTTGAATTATTTTTATGCAAAAGGAAAAGATCGCTTCGAATTCGTCCTTATTTTCTATCATTATAAAAAGAAAATTAGTGTCGCGTTACATTCGGGCTAATGCAGTTGTGTGTGTATATCTATAGATTCAAATATAATGATTTGTAAGGTTCACAACTAGAAGATAGTCACGTTGATGTCTAACTTCGAAATCATTTACTAAAGCATCCCGAAAACATTTATATAGACCCTTTCAAATCTCGTTTCAAAAGACATTTGACTGTCTGCTGAATCGAAAATGATAGTTCAAAGCATAATTGAGGCCACATAGGATCTCTTATAAAACAGATGAACTTTATTCATTCAGGACTTTAAGTACTTTTTATAGTAATTTCTTTTAGCATTATATAATGTATAAAATATGGTAAAATATTATATGTACTCTCACAGAATCTTGAGGCTATAAATTTTTTGCAATTTTATTACCAGTGTAAGACTTCACAGCCATAAAATGATAACCACATTAATATAACTGAGATAATTGTAACGGGTAATTTCAAAAATGTGATATATCTTATCATAATGAATAAAAGTAGATTTTTTGATGGTTCAAAAGGATAGTTATTAGAGAGACATTTTATACATTCACAACAAACGATATCTTTTTGAGTCATTTCCCAATCATGTTATCACTTTCTAAATTGTGTGAGTAGATTTTTTAATTAGCAGCTCAAGACATACAGTTATGTTAAAATGAATTGCATATGATGATACCAAAAACAATTACAAATGTAATTCATTACGAAATTTGAACTCGGATTTTGACTTAATAATCAAATAAATTGAAACAATGATGATGGATTTTTTTTTTATATTTTATATTAAATATGAACAAATATATTCCGTGGGAAAACCCGTTGAATTATACACATATGATACAATGAAACTTCGAACATTGAAAGATTTTTTCTTAGAAAACTATGAAGGCGTTGCAACTTGTTAAGCATCCCAGCTCCCTTAATGTTGTCAGAGAAGACGTTGTAACACGAGAACTATTGATGATGGACCTAATTTTGAACCAAAAGCAAATAAAGAAAATGATATCTGGGTTGATAGATATTATTCCACACTAAGTGAGTCTCTGCAGTTAGTTATATTAAATTTCCAAGCTTCAGCATCACACCATTAAAGCACTTGGGGGTTTAGCTCCATTTAAGGTGTCGAAAAAAACTTGACCTTAACCATAAAGCAGTGGTAGCCGAAAAGTCGTGATTGGCGATGTTGTAATCAAGTCTTATATTCTAGCCCCGGTTTCACTAAAGGCCAATCGTGTAGGAAAGGTAAATGCACGTTAAATATGTTGATGCTCTACTTCACCTTAAAGAGGAAATTAGATTCATATGCACTCATCACCTTTTAATATTCCTCAAAATTAACAGATTGTCTCAAATGTTCTTAGTGCTGTAGCTAGAACATTGTTAATATGTAATCATATCAACTCGACCTTAGTCACCGAGTTATAGAAATACCTGTACATCACGTAGGAAATATAATACGCTTTCAACAACGCCAGTATGTATTCAGTGATATAGTTAAGAGAATGAATATCAAAAGAAAAAAAGTGTCTTTTCTTCCTTCAGCAAGAAATGCAAAAAGTTATCACCTATTTTTTTAACAAATCTCTATATATTCTTTCATTTTTCTGCATTGTGCTTTCTGAGGTAGTTTTTAATGTCCTCTCAAAATATCATTGTACCTAAAATAAGAAAAAAAAACTTCAAATATTTATACAATGATACAGAAACGAATTTTATAATTTTGGTTTAAATTTCACTATATTTCCACTAATTAGGAAATGTCTCAACTTCCGAAGGAACCTGCAAGTGCCTTGTTATAGTCATATTTGCTTATAAAATGCTTTTATTTCGATTTTATACCACTATCCTTCCTTACAGGAAATAAATCATACAAAAAACAAAAACATGGATGGAAGTTGAATCAATTTTGAACAGTAACAAAAATCATTAATTTTATGTTTTTACATATAAGTTACTCTTCTTACAGAGAAGCATAAGGTAAAAAAAAATTGCATTATGATAGCAAAAATTATAAATAATTTTTAATCTATTCATAATTTTCGTGAAGAACATATAAACAAAATAAGGTTCTCTAATATTAAATCTAGTGGCGAGTCAGCAGGTGCATACCTCATCTTTCAATTAACTTGCTACATGGCAAATGATGAGCATTTACATACGATGACTCGTCCAATCATTTTAGTATATTACATTAACTGTCTAGTCAGACACTGCATATATTTCTCCCAAGAACATTGGAAACGTACAATAATGCGATATGGACAACCCTTAAATTCTCATTCTGTATAATCTCAGGAGAATATTGAACAGTTCCCAACGCTCAAATAACTATTCTCAAAGGCGATAAATATATGTATGCATGTACCATGTAGAGTAAAGCTGCAATGTTAATTATACCTAAACTATATTTCAGATTAACGATTTATAGCATTTACATATAAAATACTTTTAAAGTTAATCTTTTACCATATTTATTAAACTTACTCAGTAATTTAATTATTGATATATGTAAAAAATTAATATAGTACATAATTAAAATTGCAGTGAACTGAACTCTTATTTACCTCACAGTTTAAATTTATATATTTTATGGTTTAAAATAATATTTTCTTATAATTTTTGCACTCGCGTAATATTTCTTTTCTTTATCAAATAAATCTTATTGGCATTAATTAATTATTATGCTATCATTTTTGTACTTTTCATTCATTATATTTTATTCTGAACAAGAAAAAAAAATTTCCTTTATCTGAAGCTTGCTAAATTAAGCATTTCTTTGCTGTTTATGTGAAAACTTTGAAAGTAGTTTTAAATTCAATTCTCTCTAACTGTTTGTGTATGTGAGAGTACGAGATTAAAAAATTTTGCAACGGAAAACATATCAGCGTAAAAAAGTATACATGTATAAAATTATATATTTCTAATGATGAAAATTTTAAACAAATTAAAGGCATAATACAAGGTGGTTCTGTTAGCAATAGCATAGCTGATATTTCTTAAGACTTCTATGAACAAAATTATATAGATCATAATAATTTTATATCGTTTATAGAAAAGATGATCGGAAAATTTTCCAAATAATTCCATCTCAGATGTTACACCTAAATAACCTTTTGGTCCTTCATATTAAAATCTAATTAAACTAATAATAATAAAATGAAAAATGAATATTTAGGTATTCAACTAGAGTTATTACTTATAAAATAAATAGTTATGTTTATGACAATAGAGAAGCTTTCAAATTTCATGTGAATAAAGTACATTTTTGGAATACCAATATCCACAATACTATTTTCAGAAATATTATTTTCAATGATATCATTCATTTTAAAATTTTGGTTTTTGATTGAATTGTATTATTTTCTGTTAATTTTTATAACTTTTACAAATGATGCTTTCAAGAAAAATTCTCAATTTTTTTTTTTTTAAATTTCTTAAAATATAAAAATTGTAATATAGAATAATATACATTATGGAACTTTTTTTAAAAAACAATTAATAGCTATTTTAGCTTTGATACTATGATATTTTTTTATTTTTAATATTTTAATTCTATTTAAGAATTTAGACGATACTAACAAGCTTTTTTTGGTTTATTTGAAAATTTCTGAAATTGATTAAGATATTTATCTCTAAATTAATAGAAAAAAATTATTAAAATTATTTTAGAATTTTTATAATGTATGAGTAACTAAGAGAGTTTGAATGAGGCGAATGATAAGCTTCCAAGATGGGATGCTTTACCTGGGATGTTTACCGCAAGCTTTTTTACCCGGTAATTATCGCTCGGATGGAGCCCAATGCAATTACAATAATGCTAGTGTAGAAGCAGTAAAGAAAAGTAGATAAGCAGACAAATTAGAAATCTGGAAGTAGATGGCGAAAGGTTAAATCAACATGGAAAGGTTAAATCACACCTCATTTTCACGGCAGTGCAGACCATGAAGCTTCATTCAGATATCTGGTAGAACGTAGAAGCATTGCTACAAGTTTATCATTCTCTGCTTCAATAAATCGTCGGCATCTGTTGTACCTTAGTCTGCAAGCAAGAGTTCTTTTGCACAGGATTTCTGTGACGCTATCCCATTGGCACCTGAAGCTACAATGGGACACTCAACAACGAGTTTTGGATACTGATTGGTAACAAGTCATTTTTCAGACAAATCCCCCTGTAATTTAGTTTACAATGATGGACTCATTCATGTTAGACGCTATACCAGTGAACATCATCTTCGGGATGAATAATCCAACTTCATATCGGACGAACGCTAAGTGTTATGGTCCGATGCGTCATTAAGTGTCATGAACGATCATAGCTGAAAAGAATTGTAGGCAGTCTCAACTGCCACCGATACTTCAGAGAAGCTGTAGAACCAAAAGTCAAACTCCTCTTTCTAACAATTCCGGGAACTGTATTTCAACAGCACTATGCCTTTTCCCGCGTTTCTCGGAATATTCAAGACTTCTTTTCAGTCTAATATATGTAGCTATTTCCTTGTCCTGCTTACTCACCCGATATTTCAGCTATTGATCACGTCTGGGATTTCGTCGGTCCACCTCTCTCTTGTTACGCTCTCCCCATAGCTAATAAGGGTACTCTTTGTATTCGGATAGAAGAAATGTGGAATACTCTTTCTCAGGTACAGATTCAAAATCTGTTCGATTCTATGCCCTGTCGTATCGAAGCACTTATTTCAGCGCGTAGTGACTTCACAAAATAATGATTTGTAATCTTGTCATTTCGCTATATATATTTAATCTTTATTTGTATGCATTACTTTAAGTTAAATCTAACGGTTCATGGTTATGAAATATTTATGAACTTGAGTTAATAATTAACATTTACATTTATATAATATATATGTATGTGTGTGTGTGTGTGTGTGTGTGTTGGATAAAAGGTCGGCAAATGTATTTGGAACTTTATAATCTTATCAATAAACGTTGTGTAAGTACTCTATTCTTTTTTTTAAATTTAAATTCACATATTTCAAGCAAGCACTTATTTCTTTTTTACAACTTCTCTTGAAGTTTTAAAATCTCTTATTATATCGCTGTGAACATTTAAATTTCAGTTTCAATTATGTGTGTGTTCTATTTATTGAAACTGAAAATTCAGTATCAGGTTTAACTTACATGAGGGATAAATAAAATGGAAAAATAAAAAATAATGTAAATGTATTCATTGGTGCATTTTTAATAATAGAAGCAGAATATCTTACAAGGTCTTCTAAAGAAATTACATTCAAGCAAAATTTAATTTGGCAATCTTATCATGATATAAAAACTGAAATGTGTAAGAGCTTTTTATATGAAGATGTTTAACGTTAATAAGTTGTACTTGAAATTTATGGTATGCATTTTTTATTAAATTATCGTATTTATCAAAAACCTTTTATCTAAAATTTTATTTCGGAAAGTTAATTTTCGTGCAAATGGCTATTAAAGGGAATGTTTATTTTAGAAAATTAAAAATGACATTTTATTAAAACTAATTTAATGAATATAGAGGGTGATTCGAAAAAATGGTGTTTAAAGACAGATAGCCTCATTAAGGTAAATTGTCATTGCCACTGAGTGCTGCCATCTGTTAAACGGAACCAAGACAAATTTGACACCTATTCATTAGTTTTGATTTGGTAGTCGTTTGCTTCCAAATCAAAAT
The DNA here is from genome assembly GCA_019974015.1 of Nephila pilipes. Classification (NCBI taxonomy): domain Eukaryota; kingdom Metazoa; phylum Arthropoda; class Arachnida; order Araneae; family Nephilidae; genus Nephila; species Nephila pilipes. Next base: position 226,062 of record BMAW01081373.1, read on the forward strand.
TTGATTGCTGCCAGCTTCAGTTGTCGACGCTATTTTGCACCGAGTTGTTGTCGACGAGACATTGATTCATCATTATGCCCCAGAAATCAAGCACAAATCAAAATGTTAGCTTGCTTCCTGTGAATCTGTTTCAAAAAATGCGAGGATGATCTCATCCGCTAGAAAATGTATGATGAAGAATTTTTGTGGCTCGGAAGGCATCTGATCACGAATACGAGCAATTGAGACTTAGATATCTGTCAAGTGAGTCACTGCTTACAAAAAGTAAACCATTTTCGATACTACGAGCTCTATCCCTTGTAATTTTCAAGGACTTATTGAATGACCCTCGTTTGATATATAAACTATAAAATAGAAAGGTCTAAAAACTTAAGAAATGTAATAAAATATAATGCCAATCAAAAAGATTCAAGTGGTCGCGGTAGCCTAGTGCTCATGGTCACTTGTGGCCGCCGGTTTTGGTTGAGTCGTGGGTTCGAGCCTTGATGCCCCAAAAGAACCGTCGTGTAGCCGGGGCTGATGCACGTTAAATCTGTCAGATCCTGAAGTCCTCCCATTGACGTGTTATGGAAGCTAAGAAAGCGGGTGCCAGCTCAGTTATAGTCCTCGTCACTTAATCGAGGTTCAAAATTACGAGGTCCGTCGCCAATAGTCCTCTTGTTGTTTCTAGTGTGACATTAATAAAACCAAATCAAAACAAAAAGATTCAAAATTTAAAATATCAGAACTCATTATTCTTTTCAAAAACCGCTTTAAATCGTGATATGTAAAATGCATGTCGTTTATTGAATAAGTGCAATATATAATTGAAAAACGAATTAACACCAAATACACTGAACTTCGATTCTATGTGTTTATTAGAAAAATGTTATTAAGAATCCAAGCTAATCAATTATTAATATTTGGCCTCTGTTCAGAAAAACTACTTGAGAAGACTAAGATTAAACTTACCTTTATTTGGAATTTCATCTGCGAATTGATGTACATTATCACATGCAAATAACCTTGCTTCAAAAAATCGATGTTTTATCATTTTCGTTCAAACATGCCATGCTTCTAAATATTTGTTGTATGTTTACTTAATTCTTTCTAAAATTGTTTTTTTAATGTAGAAGGGCTTCACAAGCTTCAGCACAACAGTAGCTTCTATCCAACCTTCCTAAATATTTTATGTTCAAATTTAACAAATTTAACATCTGGTTAGTAATGCATTTGATTTTAATTTAATATTTATAAAAGTCATATTTAATTCAAGATCATGTTTATACACAGGGCTTAATTTCCTAGAAAACACCATTCCGATATCTTTCAGATCCAAAATCTAATAAATAAAAAATAATACTATAAAATTCTTTTTTACATTCAAATAAATTTATTTGTGCTCAATTTTTGTGTTTCTTCATTAATTTAAAACTCACTAGCTGTTTGTTGGTTATTATTTGTAGATATTAATTTCAAATAATTCATCATTTTTAAGTTTCAGAAGATTAAAAATACTTTAACAAGCTTACACATTTCCAAGAATATGTTTCGGGTCTTTCTCCTAACTTTGGAACTTAATATCTTGAATAAAGCGGATTTCTACGGATACATCTCATTATCATCAGTCGATGATCTCCCAGGATTCATGACTATTAATGAACCCACTAAATGAGAGCTCATGTGAACCCGAATATTCACCAATTGAGAAATCAGTCCTAGAACTCGGAATGTAATCTCCACAAAAGATCCTTCAATAATAAACAAATGTTGACAAGGCGTGACTCGCAACAGACACTCAATTAAGATTTGTAGATTCAAGTCATTTGACAGTGTTATGTGTAATAGAGCGTTGAGCTGAAGCTCAAATTTATGATATTGATATTGCAAGTATAGGTCTTTCAAGTTCTGCCAGTGTGTTCCCAAGGGCTCAATTCTTCAAGGAAAAGGAATTAGATCCAAATGGAATAAAAAATAAGTTAAGTGTTAAATAAAAATAATAATAATACAGCTTAGCGATTTGATACTTAAAACTGAAGCTATCTTGCCATAATGTTAGAGAACATTACTATAATTCAGAAAGGGGGAAACAGAAACTAAAGGACAAAAAGAAAAGCAGGATCAAATAAGAAAAAAAACACACAAAATCCTGTTTCCCAAAATAATGCCACGATGTAAATGTTTGTGTAATTTTCTCTGCACTTTAAGGGTTTTTAAAATTTAAAAACATTCTATAAACGCTTCAATGTTTCCCTTTACCTTATATTAAGCTTAAATATGTAATATTACAGTATAGAAAACAAGGCATGGAACATATTTTCTGCAGAAAAAAGTTCATTGAATACAAACAGAATGCTAAAGCAAGATGAGTTCCGCATGCTGATGATAAATAATATTAATAAATTTAAACAATGAAAGGATTCAATATAATATTCATATTGAATCATTTTATTACTTGAAACTCTGATCCAAATTTCGGATCTGTTCTTTAGCAGTAGTCAAAGATTATCTACGCTTAAATTACTGTACATTTTTAACTTAATAAATGAAGAAAAGTAAAATAAATTAATTACAATCTCATATACAATATTCTAAAATACTCACAGATACATAAAGCAATAAATTAAATTACAAAAATGAATAATGAGAATAATAGGTTTAAAATTTTACACTGTATTTTCCTTTGAAAAATAACAATATATAAAACATTTTTCTCGTCCTAAAAATACACATGTATACACCAAAATTCGCATTTCGTATTTTATGCAAAAGAAAATGTTGCACATAAAAAATGTTTGATTAATTGAATATCTATTGTTAAATATGTGTACTTAATAAATAACATATATATTATTTTGAATAATTTGTTCTCTTTTATTCTATGTAAAAAATATAATGATCTAATAATATATATTCTTTTATCGAAGAAATATCTTTTGCTTCTCTCTTTAGTACTGTAAAGTTTTAAAGAATTCATTTTTCTCCTTTTAGGTCGAAACTCCAAAGAATAGCTGAAAATTTAATTCACTATTTTAATATTAGAGCACATACAGTAAGCGAAAAATGAACTGAAATATTTTAACAATATCAGGTAGCATTATAGGAAATAAAATATGTGATAAATATTAAAGGTGGAGGAAATAGAATGCATTAATTATAAATACAGATAAAAGATAACTTTTGCACTTAGCACTTTTGAATAATTTAATTTTTTAGTTTACCTTTCTATACTAAACTAATTTAAAAGGTTAATAACTAAATCTAAGTAAGAAATAAACCATCGTGTTGGTTGACATCGAAATCTTTAACTAATATTTAGAATTTATATATTTGACCCAATTTTTAATATTTTTGGGTGTTAAACGTGAAAAAAAATTGTTATAGCCAAATTTCACGCCGCTAGTTTCTATTATCTAAAAGAAAATTTATGATAATTTTGCATACACGATAATTTTTCAAAATTACTTAATTAAGAAAATATTTAAAATAACAATCTTTTCATACAATTTACATACCTTTGAAATATTTCTATAGAAAGCAACGAGATATTACTATTAGATTTTTTATTAATTCTAAGAATCGTCAGTTAATATCAATACTCTTTGATATCACTAGAATCTAATTTTGTTGCCATAAATCCAGAACTTAATTTTGATTGAAAATATCTAAATCTGAGCTAAAAATGCTACGTCACCGCAAGCATCATTCAAGTAACCTCTTGAAAAGCACTCCGGATTTGAGCGTTGAACCCAAATCTGACTCGAAGACGTCTCGTACAACCTGGAGAACTTCCAGTGCCAATATTCCTCACAGACCTTCGGCATCTCCAACTTCTGATACTTCTAGCCGCACACACATGACGGATACTTCATCTTCTTCTGGAGACTGCAGTATTAGTAGCCCACACCGCAGAACCAGGACAGTGAGCCCTCACCACAACCGATCATTGTCCTTCAGGAACATGAAACGACCCACTCCTCAGCAAATCCAATGCGAGGATCTTGGATATAATCCTACTGTTAGTGGCTTCAGACCTCGTGGATCTACAATGCCATCGGATAATGCTAGTTACTACTTGGCCCGCAGAAGAATGAGGTGCGTAAAATTAATCTTAGAAATATGTTTCAATTGTAATAAAAATCAAAACTGTTCATCTATTTTTAGAGATTTAATAACTGAATTATAGAATTTTCTAATGTCAATAAGCTAATTTAAGTCTCAGCACCGAGTCATTTTTAGTCTAAAATATTCAATGTAAAAAAGAGCATTTGAAATTACTTGCAATTTTCTTAACAATATTGTGATTTGATTTAGGGCAACAGATCAAAGCAATTTTAGAGGGATATAAATAATATTATATAAGTGTTAACATGCACACATATAAATAATTTATTCATTTTTAAACAGCATTCAATAGATCTTCTTCAAATATAATTTTAATGATTTTCTTTCTTGTAAAATCCAATTTGAATTTTTTTTTATCTCTATTTAAATGGGTTGTAACTCAATCTATTAAAATCAACCGGGATCAATCTTATTTTGTGTGTGCATCAAAAATATAAAAACTTTAACAACTTTATCTTCTTAAATTGATGTCTTATTACGTTTAACTAAGAAGAATTATACAGTACCAAATATTGCAGAATGAACACAAAATTTTAGATTTAAAAAAATTTAATTAGGATTAAAATTATATATGAAGTGTGTGATAAGTTACCTCTCAGAGTTCGTGAAGAAATTTTATTGCTTAGTCTCTTTCAAATCATATATATTATAAATTCAAATTAATTGTAATGTTTTGTTGTGTTTGGTATTTTATTCTTTTACTTGTGTTATTTATTTTATAAACCACAAGTTACATAATTATGTCAAATTCTTATATTGGATTTAATTGTCAAGATTATTAAATAGTTTTGCTTCAAAATTGCCATCTGTGTCCATAAGCAAAATGTAATTTTTAAAAATATAGATTCGAATTCCTCATTTTAATTTACATGTAAATAAATGAAGGTTTCATACAGATTTTATATTTGTAACCACAAGCTTTGGTTTTCTTTACAAAGGTTTTTTAAAATCTTATTACATTAATTTTTCTTTGGTCTCTATAAAGAGCTATTTGTCTCATCTATGAATCAATCATAATGATTGATTTAAAAACTGAGATTTCTTTTTCAATAGCGATATAAGATGAATTATATTTAAGAATAATTTTTTGTTCTATAAATTCAAATTTCTTAAGATATTTAAATACATTATTATTTAAATAAACAAAAGATAGTTCCTTTGTTACCTATACAAAATATTTTTCTCCAATTCATTCTTTATTCTATTTTATTTTTATATCAGTTCATCATCTTCATTTCTTCAATTCTGAGTACTTTTAAGAAATCCTCATAAATACTAAGTTGTATAGAATACAAGAATTATTTTTATCAAATAAAATAATAAATCGAAGTATAACTTTGATTCAACAATATTAATATTCCTTAACTTATTTTTAAATTTACATTTTTAGATCTAAAGTGATGTACAACAGCAGAAACTTAACTCCCAGTCCTCCAATCCACGAACCAGGTGATGACGAAGATGACGAATTCTACTTATGCCGCAGTTTCAGCATTAGCTCCAAAGGGGCCATCGTGAACAGAGGAGATTTCATTCGCCAACGTTCCAGGAGCAACAACAGTGTAGCATCAACTGCTTCCAGCTTGACCACCGGAGGAAACAACACTTCTTGCGCATCCAATGCCACGTCTTATTCTTCAGGTGGACAGGGTAGGGGTCCCTCGTCTAAAGTCCAGATCTTAGGGTCAACCGGGGTAGGAAAAACAGCTCTCATCAACCAGTTCATGAATTCAGAGTATATGAACACCTTTGATACACAAGGTAAGTTGTTTTTTTGTTTATATTTGCGTTGAGCACCGTATAAATTAGTTACAGTGTAATTAAATGGCTGTCATTGATAGAAAATCGAGGATCACTTTCATAAGTTTTATTTTAATTTTAAGCTTACTCCTTTTCTTAGTCCGATTATTTTTTCGATCAAGTATCTTGAAAATTATTCAGATAGCGAGTACCATAATTATTTTAATAATTTACCTTTAATCTTTCGGGAACTTAGTTTCTTTAGATAAATACTTGATCTACAAACTTAAGAAGCTCGAGTCATCTGTCTTTTATGCTATTACATTTACTGGTTTTGATTTTAAAAAGTGTATCATGTCCCCGAATTATTTTAACTATTTTTATGTTATTTCAATTCTTTTCTTTCTCAATAAACTCTTAATTTTTCTTTTTTGCATCTAAAAAGTATAGTCTAGATCACACATCTTCTAACAATTATATAAATTAAATTATAAATTAAGTATCAAATAATGCGTAAGTACGTAAACTATAAATTACGTTAATAAAATTATACATTACGTAATTGTTACTGTGTTGATGTCCAATCAATTTTTCTGTTTATTTATCATACTAATAATCCTGATTTAGTCTTAAACATTTTCTTTTAAAAAATTTTGATTGTTTCGATTTATATTTATTTGTTCTTTTACATACTTAACTTATTATCCATCCTGTTAACTTGCTGACTCGCATATTTACCGTATGCGGATTTCCTTCAAGAAGAAAATTGTGTGCAACAAAACCCTCTTTGTTTTCTCTTAGATCCATGATTCACTGTATATAGGTGAAACCCAACTTTTCTCAACAGGTTAGTAAAACGGCTCTGTAGGGCTTTTTCGGAATCTTCAGTAGGACATTACGATTGGGTTAGTCGGCGGATCATCACTCTAATGCTGCAGTATTATATCCAGACTGACTTATGGATTGGTGTCAATCTAAATAATTATTGATAACTAGAAGACTGTCCTCTTCGTTAAACTCCGTTGTTACTGAAGTCACACCAGGATCCATTTTTATGAGCCCTGAAGAAAGCTTCAATTCGCTAATTTTAAAAATAAGTTCCATTAATGAATATTTCCGAGTTTTGATTTTGTCATTCTCCAAAACAATCTCTTGTTTCAAAGCTACTATTTATTACCAAAAAGGATTTCAAAATATTAATGAAAATTAAATACCTGACATAGAGTTTAGATCTAGAGATTTTATTTCTGTGTGTCTCTTTCTGCTGTACAAATGAAATCCTTTTTCTATTAAAAAATCTTTGGAGTATCATGTGTTATTCCTCAAAAGTCGAGCTGTGGTAGCTGAGTAGTCATGGTAGCGGACTAGCCACCGGCAGTTTTCCTCGAGTAGTGGGTAGAGCCTTGAAGCCACTGAAGACCCGCCGGGCAGCCGGGACTAATGTACATTAAATCTGTCAAGGCTCAAAATCCTCCTGTTAGCGTGGAGAAGAAATTAGGAGAAGAGGGCGCCAGCGGCCAAAGTTCAAATTTACGAATTCCATCACCAGTAGCCCTTGTGCTGCTTTTAGAGTGACGTTAATAAAAACCAAACTAATCCTCAAAAATTACGGAATGCTTGTCATGGCATCATCTGAAAACCCAGCCTACTTTGCAGTACAAATTCAGATATTCTCAGAGGTTAACTTCAAAAAAAAAAAAAAAAACTCTTAAAACCTAACTCGTTTAAAGGCAGGTTTATAAAACATGAAAACATTCTCTCTAAATGGTTTCGCCAGCCAAGCTGCGATTCGTATAGGCAAGGCTTAGAAACTAACAAATTCCCATGTGTGTATGTTGCAAATGTAGTGTAAATCCATCTTTAGATAAAATTTCGCCTTTAACAATCTGTAGTTATTAAAAAGCGGTATTTATGATTAATTTCATCGGGTCAGGCCTTTCGTTCAGAATCAACTACGATACTTTTAAGTATTGGAAATTTAGAGAATCTCAAACAGCATGCTGTGGGTAACACTCTTGACATAAATATGCTTAAATTAGCCAATGTGACATCAATCGCTCCCCAAGAAGCAAAAAGTGTAACTATTTTCAATCCTATGCATTTAATTCCAGAATCTTCTTTAAAGGAAAATCAAAAAAAAAAAAAAAGTTGATACAGAGGATATTTTCCTAGATGCGAAAATTTTTATTCATCACGTGTTATGCCTTCTGCGCTCAGATTGTTAAGATCTCCCCAACATCTAAAGATTTACAAATTGTTGTCATAATAACTGTAAACTATTGTCTAAGAAGCCTGCAATTATTCCGCAGTTACTACTGCAGTGGGTACTTTATATGTTTTATTACTCTGCATGTTAATATAACCCCTGCATTACATATATTCGTTAGTACAACATATATACACATAGTATTAATTTTTTAATGCGGCATAACTACAGGTGCAGTTCCAAAAGTTTCCATTTGCAGAGTGTCGTGAAACTCCGCGTACGAACTTGGTAGGTAGGTGGAGAACATCAATATGAATTATAATCACGTGAGAAGGATTGGTCGAAAATGGATAGCAGCTCTGTACACGACCTCTCAAGAGAACAAGGTGCGTGTTCATCATTGTACACACCTAGTGAGTGCTATCAGCTTGAATTGTTCAACGAACGCCGAATTGGCCGGCATTCACTTTGGTCTCATCACATTAGCTAACAGAAATGGGCGCATTACTTCATGATTGTATCGGGAAAGATTTCCGAAGATTCTCCTACAAACCACCAGTGATTTCCAGCGTGCTTCAGAATCTGTCTGATCAAGGTTCCTTCATAGTACCGATGCAGGATACCGAGATTAATACGAAACACTTAATTAGAAGAGTTTGGTTTTTGATGCTGCTGATCGTAATCACGGCTCCAGTATTCGAAAACTTGATACTACAACAGGATTCTCAAACTATAATTGCTCATTTCTCACGAGGCCTTACATATTTTGCATCTTCGAATATTCTAATTACTGCATCCTGAAGATTATACACGACATGTCGATTTTGCACAGTGGTTTCTTTAAGAAAGTGTGGCTGACCTTCAAATCTTAATTTCTGTTTTCCTAAGTGACATATGAGAATGCTCAGCAATCCATGCGACATAGATATCATTTAATTATTTAGTGAAATAATTTCAGCCAGTGAAATTTTGAACACATTCTGTGAATCATGTAGCTATTTTTGTATTCTTTTTGGATGTAATAAAGCACTTTACATTGGAACACCCTGTATATGTCTTCTAACGCAATTATTTGTGTTCCCTTTTCAACTTTACAATACTTGAATGAAGTAAAAAATTTTAAGTTACATCTGCCAAACCACAAACTCTTAAGAACAATACTAAAAGTAGAAAAGCATCACCTCTTACAAAGATATGTCGAATTCTTTTCAGGGAAGTTAAATCAATGTAAAAATTATACTAAACATTCTACTGAACAAGGATTTGATAGTAAGTTTTCCTATATATTTCTTGCATGCGTGTTTGTTCAGTTTTAGCAGTCGTTAAGCATCGAAAAGGACATTTAAAGACATTTAAAAATTTATCTATAGTATGATTCTTGACACACACTTTTTTGCACATTATTATTTTTCAAGAATTTATGTATTGTAAAATTTATGTTTTTAAATTATTTTATATTTTAACAAGTTAGATTTTCATGAATTTTACTCTTCTGCGATGTCATGTATATTTTTTCTTTGCCTTTCTCTTGAAACATTTTGCTCTCGTAGCATTTTTAAATCTTGCTCTTTCGTCATTAAAAATTTCAGTTACTTAATGACTTATTAAAAAAATAAATACAATATGTTTTAATATCTGTTAATAACTGATAATAAAGAAAAGTAACAAATATTTTACTTACATTATTACCAATAATATTTATTATACATCAGCCTTTTCCCTATATCCTTAATGTTAAAGTTCATAGACAAGTCTTACAGTCACCAATTTTTGTGAGCTTTTATTGCATTGTTACTTAGCTAACTCAATCTTGGTTTCAAATTGTATAGATAGTTTAAAGGAAACGTACGAAAACATACGTAATTAGATCTTAGAAATCTGAGCTTTATTTGAACATTACTCAACACTTCGAGTCTATATTGAGGACATTTTATATTACAAATAATTATATTAAATTGCTCCGACACTTACAAATATGGTCTACAAATATCTCTTAAAGAATGGTGAGGATTATAATTTGAACTAACCATCTCTCTTCTTATCAATATCATATATTCGGACTAGTCCTTTCGGTGTAGTTTACAATTATGAAGTTTTTTGTAGCTCTAGAAAGACAGTAGCATCCATATAGCTCTAGAGTAAATTTAAAATGGAAACAAATCTTTGATTTGTTGAAGGAAGTCTTGAAGGGTTGAATATTTCATTTCAGATTAAGTGTTTCGTCTATTGATGAACAATGATTCAGCCAGAAACTAGCGTCTTTCTTATTGAAGAGTATCGAATAGGAGATAACTTTTTCATCAAGAATACCGAATAAGATTTTTAAAGTCTCATGAAGTAGTATGAAGGTGTATTTTGTCCTATAAGGCCACAATCTGGATATTTAAATTAGATATTTTCGGAAACGTGTATTAGATTTAAAACTAGTTTCGAAAGTTGATATTTCGTTGTAACTTTTTTTTAACTATTATTGTTAATTGGTAAAGTATAGAACATTCATATTGTGTGAGAGCAGAGGCTAAACAGTGAAGATATTGAATAAATACATCCAGCATATTACTCAAGAAACATAAACTTTTACTTATTATATTTTAAACAGTAATTGTTTTTATATTTCTTACGCTGATTAAAATATACGTTGAATAAAAAAAAATGGTAATTCAAACATTTCTTCTGTAAAAGGCTGCTCAAAAATCCATGAAGCTGCTTATATTTCTAAGGCCAAGAATTTCCACTTTTGATATACACTCTATAACAAAAAAAACGATGCACCATGAAGGAGTTGTCCAGTGGAGATAAAAATTGGTGCATAGAAAAATTATATACAGTATAGGAAGCGTTTAAAATTTCAGAAAAATTAATGATTTATTTCAGAGTTACATAGTTACAAAGTAACGAGCTCAATAAAGTGTTGACCCACCTCTAGCCTGGATGCAAGCTGCCACACGACGTGGCATAGACTAATAAAGCTCCCTGATAATCTCAAGCGGTATTTCTTGCCAAATTTGCTCCAATTGTCGGGTTAGGTCATCAACCTTCCCTGGCAGACGCTGTCGCCTTCCCTTCATATCCCAGACATGCTCGATAGAAGAGAGATCTGGCTGGCCAAGGAAATGTTTGAAGAGCTGTAAGACAATTCAAAGCAACACGTGCCGTGTGTGGTCTGGCATTATCTTACTGAAAAATAAGGCCAGAGTACTGCAAAAGGAACATTAGCAAAACAGGTCTCACAATATCGTCTATGAACTAATGTGCTTTAAGTGTGCCTCTAATGACGACCAAAGGGATCCGGCTATCAACTGAAATTACATTCCAGACCATAACCCCTGTTTGAGAACCTGGGCATAGTGAAAGCAGGATCTGCACGCTTCCCTGGGCGTCTCCAGACATGACTACGAGGATCGTCAGAACACAGTTGGAAGCGGTATTTGTCGGTAAACACTATACATCCCCACTCAGCATCATTCCAACCTGATTGAGCCAAGCATCACTGTAATCTGGCTTGACAGTGTGCAGGCGTGAGTGGCAGCTGGCGTAGTGGTCGGTACGAGCGTAGATTTCACTCTATCCGCCGTCTGTGAATGGTCATGGTGGACACTTGTGTGTGGGTTGCGCGTCTGATGGCTAATATCGATGAATCAGGCACTGTGATATCTGATCTGATAATCAATCTGTCCTCCCGATCTGCTGTAGCCATAGGTCGGCAGCCACATTCGTGACGCTGAAATCTGTCATTGTCCACCCATTCTTGCAGGCATCTTCTAATCGCCTCATCGCTTCGACCCATATGACGAGCGATTCTCCGATTTGCCCAACCTACCTCTTTCAATCCAATGATACAACCTCTTTCAAACAGTGACAGTTGCTCGTAATGAGCTCGAATCCTGCGGTGAGGCATTTTTTTCAGTCGTTGAAAGGTATCCTAAATCTCGATGCAACAGAAAATTTGACCATCAGATTGAGAATCGCTTCTTAAATACACCTGCTGAGTGCGCAGTTCCGATGTGCTGTAGCTCCCTCTATTCATTCATTGGATACCAAATTTTAATCATCTGCATATTCGGTCCAAATGTCTTTCTATACGAAATTTTATTATATTTAGTAACTCCCTCTTGGTGCGTCGGTTTTTTTAATAGAGTGTCGATAATTTTATATGTTTGCTAATTACTTCTAATTGAAAGGAGAGTTTATGTGTTAACTCTCTAGTTCCATATTTGCTGTAGCCGAATCATGATTTCGAGCATGAGGTCAGTTTTTTTCCTTCGAGTCGTGGTCTTGAGTCCTGATTTCACTAAATAACCAATGTTTAATGGGGTTGATTCACGTTAAATGTGTTAAAACTCTCCCATTAGAGTGGTGCGGAAGTTTGATGAGAAATATTATAAGCTCAGGAGTCGTCCTCGTTACTTGGGCGAAGCTCAAAATTGTAAGGTCTGTCGCCAATAGCCTTCGTGTTGCTTCAAAGTTCGGTGTTAAAATACAGTCAATCAATCAATCTCTAGTTCCATCTTCAATGTACAGTTATTGATACTGTATTACATTAGAAGGCATATTTCAGTGCATGAATACAAGTTTCAATACATCAATCTGTATTTCATGCAAGCCGTGATATGGCAAAATTATTCTTATCAAAATGAATTTTTGTTTCAATTCAATATAACAGCCCCGACGCCCGAATGACCACAGTTGCGAGTTTAGTGACCAACGATGCTTAGGTCTTACCAGTAATTCAAGTCCTAATTCTATTAAAGGCCCATCATGGTAAGTTATGAGGCCTGCGACATATTAAAGAGAAGTGGACCCTCCCATGGTGAGGTGTCATAGGGAACGAAATACCTTCTCAGGCGTCATATTTTCATTTGATAGTGGTAAGATCAAAATTACGAATGCTACTACTAATAACTATGATAAAGTTTCTAGAAGAACATTAAAACAAACCAGTCAGCTAATCATAGGTGAATCAGTGAAACTTATTATTCAAATTAAATATCAAATTTCCATTTTCAAAACAAAAATAAATTCAACTACATATTGTTAATAACATATAAACGAACGAAGGTCTAAGCTACCTTTGTGCCACACACAAATAACGTAACATTAATCCAATATCTTTTCCAGAAAAATAGACCAATGTCGCTTATGTTCTTCTCTTATTGCACTCAATTGTAACAGCACAAAATCCTTTGTTTAAATCAGAATATTTGAAAAGCATTTCGAATATGCTCTGTAGGAAATAAACCAATTTGCTTCGGATCATTATCATGGATTCAAGCAATTCATTTCCGTAGCGTAAAAGACTTCATTAGAAATTCGATATAAAGCCGATTAGATTCCTTCCAAAGTTCAAAGGTAGAATACAGAACTCAGTCGAATGAAATCGATGTTAGTTTTGATGAATAAATAAGTTATTTTCATTAAAAAACATAGCTGAGCAAACTGTAAGAAGAAACTCTCTCTCATTAAAATTATATAAAATAACCAAGACATTTAAATATACTTATATTAAAATTGTTGATAACTAATTAGTAAATTTATTTCGATAAATTTTTTACCATAAAACAATAAGAATTCCTTTAAGAAAAATTGTCGAGAATAGTATAATGCGCAAATTGATAGATAATTTTGGAGTTTTTTTCTGTTTTTATTGTTTGTTAGTTTCATTGATAAATTAAATTAATAATATGTAATGAAATTTTTACAAATTACAAAATAAAAACTAAAATACTGAAAAAATGTATTAGTATATTTTCAATTGATAATACTGGTAATAATGTATAATTTTAGATCTATTCATTTATTAAAAGACTCATTAAAATATTAAAGCCTTAAATTACTTAGTAATATAAATAAAAGTAAATGCACTGAATTTTGGTTAAGACAGTTCAGTATAAATTTAAAATACATTTATTTCAAAAACGATTCTCCATTAGTGTTTAATTCAATCAGTCTTTCAATGATTTTTCAAACAGTAACTTAGTAATGCGCTTATTTATAGAAAATAACGAATTATTTCCATCTCATAATTTGTTTGATTTAATTCATTTTATTTTTTTTAAAAAAAAAAAAACTTTTTTGTCAATTAAAAAGCTGTAAAATGTTTTGGTTTTTTATGCAGTGTTCTTTAGGCAATGAATTAACAAAGGAGAAACATTCCTTCACAACGAAAAATACTCAAGACATGGAAAATAAAAGCGGGAAACTAAGGCGAAAATAATGTCTCATTTTAATACTATAACATGCGCATGAGCTATAGATAACATCAATTGCGCACATGATTAAAATAACATCGATTGAGATTACTCACTTGAATATAATTACAATACAGTTTTTCAATATAAAAAATAAGAATTTAAATACACAATAAGATCTCATTTAGCATTTTCTTGGTCAACATTGATTCCAATATAACATTGTCATTTTATTTTACAAAATTTAACATTGTATTTTTTGCCATTCGCTTTGTTTCTTATTTGTTTGTGATAATATGTTGTTTTGAGAAAGTAGCGTCAACAAAAATAAGTTAGAATAAAATAAAAGATACAGGATGTCAGGTTCAAAATATTGATATTATAATACATTATGATTATAATAATTACATTTAGTTTGTTTAAGGTATATTTACTTTGCTCAGGTATATTTTATTTAATATCTTATCGTCTGCTTTCATTTTAATATCCGAACAGAATATTGTTATCTACTTTAATAATTTATCGCTGGGCTCTTATTTTTATATTTAATTTAATAATTGATTTTTATGGAAGAATCGTCTGCCTTTATTCTTTTTGTTATTATCAGTAACATCGGTATCGTTATTGTACTTTGCAATGTTTTACTTTTGAAAATAAAACTACACTAGGAATTTGGAGAAGATATTTTCTTTTCTTCATGATAATAGCTTATGTGGAGCCTGGGTGCTTGGAAGCGTGCTTACTTTATGCCGCTAAATATTTATTTTGAATAATTCTATATTTTTGACAAGGAAGCAGGGAAAAAAATGTTAGCTCAGGTCATAATAAACTTAGCAAAGGCAATTTTAATTTTAATTAAAAATTTATTTACTATGTGAACCCATTTAAAAATACTAAACAGAGAAAAACAATGGGCGGGGCATATTCATATAGAAATTTAATAACATTTTAAGCATGTGTATAACAAGTATGATACGCTTCAATGCTTATATTTGTGCATGGTGTACACGTATAATAAACCAAACGTACACGTTTGCATGTGTTTACTTTGTATATTAGGATAGAAGGAAACACTGGATACTTTATTCGCTTTGGGCATGCAGTGTTTCGTAAAAAAATAATTAATTGATCAGAATTTCTTGCTTATAATAAACTACTACAAATTTTTATTTTAAAACCAGAAGAGCATGATCTCAATAAGGAAAGCGGACTTTATATTTACGAATGCATGGTTAAGTTATAATACGCAAAATTAATGTGAAAATAACTTATTTAAAGTAAATTTGTGTATTTTTGATCAAGTGTTCCAATATTTCTTTTGACTGTGAGTTTAAATGAGCTTCGTTTAACACTGTTTCATTCAGCACTCGATCGCCCAGGAACGCATTTAAAGTGCTAAAGGATGTCTCTGCTACTTAAAGTGAAGGAATATACTCAATGTTGCTCTATATCTCATTTCATTGCCATATAATTTACATCAATGTTGCTCTATATCTCATTTCATTGCCATATAATTTGCATCGAACTCTAAACTAAATTTTATCCTTTAAAAAAAAGAAAGAAAGAACATTACAATCGTAAACTAAGCCTAATGTCTTATTCTACAATATTCAACAGCTGCTTCACATGAAAAACGGAATTTAAAACTTTAATATCTTTTTATGTACCTTTTGCAATTACTTTTATTCTACGAATATGTGTTTCAGAAAATTTTGCAATACATTGAATCTACTTCAAAAGTAGATAAGAAACTCGATTCTGTTTTAGTAGAGTAAAAGTTTATGTTGCATGCAAATTCAAGCTATATAGATACTTCCTTTACTGAGTAACTAATTCAGGAAAGAAAACTGTTCAATACGATACATAATATAGTAGTGAAGCTGCAGTAACATTTTTTATCGACTTTTAAAGCAGAACTTAAATCCATTAATCGTCTGCTATTCTCAAATGCCTTTCTAGATTTCTTTTACGCAGACGGTATCATCTTTATTTTCGGTTTTTATTGCTAAGCGAAGAAAAAAAGATTTATGTTGTTTATTCTTCTCTTATGGATCTTTCGGTCGTTTATGCTATTTTGAGCTCTTATTATAAATACCAGTAGCAAAATATTAGCATAATGATCCGTAAGAACGTCCAGAGTACTTGCAGATAACTACTAGTATCTAATGATTGTTTGAGATCGATAATTTTCGAATTTTATGAAATAAGTCTTCTTCATATTGTATCAGAAATTCGATACATAAAAACAGATATACTCTAGTAGTACTATAATTGGTAATTTTTTTTGTAATTTGGTTTTAACATCACATTGGAAGCAACGCAAGAGCTATTGGTGACGGACCTCGAAACTTTAAACTTCGGTCAAGTGACAGGGAAGATTCATGAGCTGGCACCTCTCTCCTAACTTCCATACCACGCCAAAGGGAGAACTTTGTGAGCCTTGATAGAACACTAGGTTATCGCCACCTAATTTTTCAACTTTTTTCTGAAAAAAATAAATTTCACTTTCGTTTGGACCTACTGTTTGTAATTTTGAGCTATTTTACTCATTCACTAAGAATTATTAATACTACTTTTTAAACCTCATTTCTATTTTAACATCTTTTAATTAAGACTTAAGTTTATCATTAGTTTCATTTCTTCCACACCAAATGAATTTGCTCTAAATCTTGAAGCATTTCGTACCTATATCAGCGTTCTGTTAATATCCGGAGGATTCATTTAAATAGTCATTTGGTAATTTGTACAAAAGAAGAAAAGATTGATTTGAAAATATTTGAAAACTTTTATTAGTTGGATGTGTGTTTATTCTTATGTTGTGAGCAGTACTAACTCAAATGAACTAAAAATTTCAATTATTCGGCTCTCAAAGTACTCACATTGCGATGGTGTGAAAGTTAGAAGTGTTGAAAGCAGGACCAATTATGTTGTCGTCGTCACATTATCTTGGCTCAAAGCTATGAAGTCCCCTTAGCCAATAGCCTTCGTGCTGCTTCTAAATTCAAGGTTAATAAACAACCAATCGAAGTATTAAATTCCATAAAATTGGTAATAATTATACCTATATATATATATATATATATATATATATATATATATATATATTATAATCGTTTATCAAATTATTATTTATTGTATTTAGTCCTAGATAAATGTTTACTTTTTTATAAATAAATATTTAACTGCTTCTTTTATTTGTCTCACATCATCAGTAATCCCTTAATGCATTAACAAATATAAGAATCTGCCAAAAAATAGTAACATATTTATTTTACAAAGCTATAATCCGATTAGTTAAATTTTCATAAAAATATTATGCTTAGAAACTTTTCGAATTAGCAATCAAATAAAAAACAAATTTACAAATGTATATCTAACATTTCATAAACGTCATGCCTTAACACGCTAACTAAATATAGTAATTAAAATCAGAAAATTAATTTTTAAATTTCACATAATTTTCAAATCATTTTTCTTGATAAATAATATTTAATGTAATAAATTTTACCGATTATAAAAAAATAACTTTTCAAAATTTTAAATTGAAATTTATCCTATCAAACAAGCACTAGAAAAAAAATCATTTTTCCCTCTCTATTTTAGTTGGAAAACATAACCATAAAAATCCTTATAATTTTTATAAAAAAAAATTGCATACTTCGTGCTTTATTCTATTACATAATATCATTTAATATAAATTTTGGATATGTATGGATACATTTATTTTATTGTACATATAATAATAATAAATTCTAGTATTCTTAAAGAACATTTAATGTGAGAATATCTACTTGAAACATAAAATACATTTAACCTAATAGTTACTCAAAAAATGAAGTAATTTTATGTTAAAAACTTTGTTATCTTCTTTCTAAATACAGGTAAAAATAACAAGATTGAAATTTATGCTCAAAAAACAATTTTTAAGAATTTTATATTTTTATCAAGGAATGTTACTATTTTTCTATGAATTGTCAGCTTCCAAACTAAAATATGCAGCTTAATTCAATTATTTATAAATTTATGATTAAGAAATGTAAAATGCGTAAACAGTTTGAATTTATCGCTAAATAACATTTTTCTTCAAGAAATGTTTTCATAAGTAAATTTAAAATCCATTCCATTATCATGAGATTATTCTGTACTAAATGCATTTTCCATTTATAGTCAAATAAGTTAAGGAAATTTTCGAAGGAAGAGCTTTTTTCTACTTCTTACCGTATATAGAACTTGTTTTTATCTTAGAAAAAGCATGAAAAATATATATACCAATTTAACGTTTCATGAAAAGCATTAGAGAAGGCTATTTGAGATATTTTATTTTTGAGAGCAATTTGTTGTAAAACACACACAAATCATAAATCCCACATTCTAGGTAAAATGATACATTTTCTAAAAATGTTTTTGAAGGGATATAAAATATTTTCTTATAGAACGAAAGTTGTGATGTTTTTCTTGATTCTTCCAAGAATTTACTTAGTGTTTTCGTGTGGGAAGGAAAGTATATATGTTTCTCTTAGGTCCTCAAGAATGACATGAAAAATGTATCCTTAGTATATTTTTATACGCATTAAAGTCACATAGCGCTAGAAAAACTGATATTTTAGATTACACCATATTATTCATCTCTAGAAATGCTTTGAAATTTATTATTCTCAATACAAGGTTAAACCTTTTTATATTTTAAATTAGTTACAGTGCTTGATAAATTATTAGAGAATAAATGCACATTTGGAACAATTTATAAGAGAAATTTATTAACGTTTACCGAACTTAGTGACCGTTTAGCAGAGATATCGTACATTCTCTTATGCAAAATGGTACAAATTTCACGAGACAGAATAACAATATATGAAAAAATGCATTTACAAAAATGCATTTACTCGAAAAATTCTTATTATTATTGAAAAATTAGGATAAATAAGAATTTCTCAGAATGAAGTGGAACTTCTCGTTTCTTGATGTATATATTGTATCTGATATAACACATCAATCAATAACTCCCGAGACTAACCCAGAGATGGCGCTCGTAGTAAACCAGTAACCAGGTCTTTCTAGAGTACTAACCTTTGCTTGAAACGTGTCAAAATTTTAAGTCGATCGGACCAGATACAGCTGAGTTATCGAGGTTGAAGTAAAGTCGTTTTGTAGTTTGTTTAAAAAATGGAAAAAACCGAGTTTCTCGTGTTCTGATAAAACATTGTTTTTTAATGGGTAAAAACACCGTGCAAGTGAAACAATGGATTGAAAAATGTTACCCGGACTCTTGTCCATCAAAAGCAACGATTTGTCGGTGGTTTGCCGAGTTTAAACGTGGTCGTACCGACACAAATGACGCGGAACGCTCGGGTAGACCTGTGGAAGCCGTTACACCGGAAAATGTGAGTGAAGTGACAAAAATTATAATGAAAGATCGTAAAGTGAAGCTCCGTGAGATTGCTGAGATGACACAGATATCATATGGAAGTGTATTTACTATCCTTCATGAAAAATTGAGCATGAAAAAGGTTTTTTCCAAGTGGGTGCCGCGATTGCTTTCGATGGAACAAAAACAGCAACGAGTCGATGATTCAGATAGCTGTTTATCGCTATTTACTCGCAACAAAAAAGATTTCTTGCGAAAAAAAAAAAAAAAAAAAAAAGATTTGGAAAAAGCGTTTGAACGATTGTATCACCCTAAAAGTGTGATTAACAAAGGTGTTATTTGATGAATAAAAAAAATTTTGCAAAAAAAAATGTTGTTTTCAATGTTAGTCTCGGGAGTTATTGATTGATGTGTTACATGCTCTTCTGTAAGCCATAACAGATACTTGTTTAGATTTTGTACCATCCGTCTTCCAAAGCTGTGTTTTGATTTCCTGTTGTTGTCGTTTTTTTTGTCAAGGTGTGGTAATTTTTTTGAGCAACACATCTGGTAATGTCATCCCAAGTTAGATTACTTTGTATAATTTGATTTCAGAGTTTATTCAAATCATATCAGGCACTCAGTATTTTGCCTTTTTCAGTGTTTCGTATACTTCAATTATCTGGCAAAACGAGCATTGTCATTTACGAAATTATGATATTATAATTCATATTGGAACTTCATCGAAACATCTAATGCATTACCATGGTTACACGCAGATATATGATGTCGTTCTGCATTCTATATTTGCCAAGTAAGAAATTAAAATTTAGAACCTGACAAAACGCGTGTTCTTTTTTCTATGCTGATAAAAAAAAGACCTTACAAAACATACACTCATATTTTTCAGTGATTACCTCGTTATACGAACAGAAATTCGAATAAATCGGTTTTTCTTCAGTAATTTTCCAGAAGTTTATTTTTCTATTCAGTTTTAATATTAGAAATATGTGCGTAAAATTCAACAAGCATAATTTTAGGAAATTAAAAAGCATACTGCTTATTAATTCTACATATTGTCTTTATGTTCAAAAGAACTTTAAAAAAAACAGGTTTTTTAAAATATTTTTATAAGTTCTTTATGCAGGTAGGAAGGACAATTCATCCCTTTCAAAAAATATTTTGTTTTTAATATTCTATGTAAAATTATTCTAACTTTATAATTCTCACATTTAATGAATTGGGTTAAAATTAATCCATTGACTATGTTCAAGTAAAATATTTTAAAGTGACTAGGAATAATTAAAAAAAATTCGGATTAATATAAGAATTTTGGATGTTGTTAGAGAAGGTCGTGGTATCTTGAAAAGTAAAATTATAAATTTATATTATGACAAGTAATCTTTCAATCAAGTGACTAGCTCAAGACCGATTTCATTAACCACTTGGAGTAGAATTACGGAGACTGTTGCAGTTCATTAAAACGGGATCTCAAACTCCTTACGTAGTATAGTGTAATCCTTCGTCATATAGTATAACAGCTCAGTAAGTAGGTACAAAAGCAAGTGACATCAATGTCACTTAATCCTGGTTACAATTACAAGATCTATTGCCCATAATACTTGAGTCCCTCTGGATTGGTGTTTTTGCTGAACAAAAATAAAGCTGCAAGTAAACAAGAAGCGCATCAATCGATGGATCGAAGGGTTTGAGATCCATTCCATCAAATATCGTTGTGTAATAATTGCAAGTTGCTGTAAGTGTGTATTTAATTTAACAGAATGTCTACACCCTCAAATGATTTGACTTTGAAGCTAACAGTACTATGCATTTTCTCAATTATCCTTCTTGGCTGAAAATAACATTGTTCGTTCCCCACATCTAATCGTGGTACATTAGCGCCACATTTATTAAAGCAAACTAAATCGAAATGATGTTCATTATTCTAATTAAATCATATTGTTGTAAATCGTATAAATCCAACTGAAACGAAAGTCGTCATAGTAATCAATAATGAAGATTAAACTTCCAAATTGCAATACCTTCTATTCCAATTTCTACATCTTACTTGTATATAAATTACGACACTAAATAAAATAATTACAGTGTTTGTTAAGATGCTTTCTGTAGATCATGTAATTAAACTTCCTTCTAGATAACATTCTTCGTAACTTTATATAATTTCATTATGCATTTGCTGAATTTCGTTTTAATGTCAATGTTTTAGTTTGTACTAGTGTTGCCTTATTTACCAACACGTTATTAAAACAGGTTATGTAATTTGATATTCATATTAATCATTGCACATTAATAGTTATTTGGATTTATCCTTATTTAATAAAACACATTTTTCGTTTTAGTTATTATTAAATTATCAGAATGTGTGTATCTGAGCTGTGCATTACGATGTAATATTTAATTAAAAAAATTAGATAACGTGCCTTTGTTTGGATTAATATTCTTATACAGATTGAAATCAAACTTTATTAACAAAATGGATTGTACAAGAAAGCTAATCAAAAGGAAAACTTACTTCCTGATAGTTACTTTTTGTTATTTGATTTTACAGAAATCAAAAAATAATGTGCTTCTGAATATGAAAATAACATTATTGAAAATCATAGCACGCTAATTAGATTTAAGAGGTTAATGTAATTATTTCGCTTTTTTAAACATAAATTAACTTTTCATTATTTTTACTTTTGTAATTTTAAAGTTTCCTCTTGAAATAAATAAAATACAAGCATGAATAACACTATTAAGAAGGGGTAAAACAAATTTCCTAGATGAAACTTTCAAGTAAATGAAATCTTAAGAAAAATCATTTTTATAATAAACGCATTTTCTAAAAAAGTTGAGATATCACTTAGCTCTTATACTTGATTGAAACAAAATTAGAAGTTTTCTTTTATTTTTAAAACGATATATTTAAAGAAATAAAGAAACTACTAAGGAAACAAGAGAGATTCATATGAAAAATATTTTTTTCTTAGTTTTATCAATGCAAAAGTTTACATATTTATTTTTTAATGTAACTGATCTTCGGTTGGTGAGCACTGTCTCGGAAAACATTTAATTGAAACTCAAAACAAAAGAAAAAATAATTTAATTTAAATGATCCTTTTGTTAAATTTATCCATTTTTTTAGGAATTTATGAATGAAATAAGTTTCGTTCTTTTTAGTTAGGGAATATAATAAAAGATTAAGTACTGGTATTCATGTACTAAATTTATTTTCTGAAAGAAATGAAGTTGTTTTATACAGATACATTCCTTTGCACTAGCTTATTTTACATCTTATGAGTGAAAAAACTTGGTTCTGTTTAAATTGTTTTATATATACTCACACAAAAACATATTAATTAAAGAAATTTAAAATTCCTGAACAAATTTATCGTACAAGTAATAGAGTGAAATGGTGTGGAATTTTTTTCTTGTTTATTTTGGATATATTTTTTAAATTTAAAACCGTAGAATTCAAAAGACAAATCACACATTAAAAAATTTCTTAATAAACGTGTCTTCTTTATTTATATAATGTAATCGAATAACTTTTAAAGTTACTTACTTCGGATTTTGATTATACATAGAAATTTACAGCTATTACATTTATTGCATAGAGAAAAATACATTTTTTTTGTAGTTATTCTTCTATTTCATTGGAGAATTATGATTCAAAATGTCAACTGGTTGAAAAATTTTAAATATTCTCTAAAAAACATTAAAGATTTCGGGAATAGTCTAAATATGTTTCTTTTTCAATCGTTTGTCCTTTAATATCTCTTTAAAAATTATTAAAATATGAAATTAACATATTCCCTTATACATTCAAACAAAAAAATGCTTTCTAAGCCAAGCTTTAGAGAACTAGATTAATTATTTTTCAAAAAGATAAAAGAAAATAAACAGAAGAAGAAATTAAACATATTATAGTTAATGATAATAACTGAATTTCAACAGAATTATCTTTAGCAATCTTTAATTATTTGAATTCTCACTTGATTAATTTCTTTTTTAATCATAATTAATTTCTCTATATCATTTAATTTTTTATTAGCACAGTGAATATAAATATTTTGCTTAGCTTAAATCCTTCAAATTAATTAATCCTAAATTTTTGTTGTACTTTTCAAATAATTTCATTAATTTCTGTATTGAATTAAAATCTTAAGATGTCAGGAAGGGAAATCTAGATTAATCGACCATAGAAAAACAAATTTGTACATTAAACATATACAACAATATACGAAACCTTTTTGACCGGAGCAATATTGTCTTATCTGCTCTAATAGAATTATAAAGTTTTTACGAATCAAATATTTTCCTAATTTTTTTTCATAACAATGAATTCCTTTATTGTGTGTTAATAAATTATTTGCAAATAAAATTATTACATAATTTTGAAGTCCAAAAAGGCTTAGATAGAGTTATATATTTTTTTTAATATTCCATAGAAATATTTACTACAAAATACTTATGCGTGAGAATTTTAAAATATAGGTAATAATCTTATGAAGATATTAACGAATCAGAAGAATTGGCTAAAAGATTTCTGAGAAATCAATTAAATAATTTCGATTTAATGAATTGTAGTTCAAAAAAATATCAAAAAATTTTAAAATAAAAAAAATCTAGTTTTTTATTAAGAAATTGTATTAATAATGTTATCATACAGATGTATGTGAATAAAAAGAATTTCTTCGCGATTTTTATTTTTATTATAGTTTTTGTGGAATTTGAATTCTTTGAAAAATGTTAGCATAAATCGCGAAAAATGTAGTATGGACAAACAAATAAAGATGTTTTTAATTAATATTTTTAAAAATTAATTAACTAATGAAAATATTTCACAAATACCCAAATTATAAATTAATCTGTTTTGCATCAATAATATCTTTTTTTTAATTTATTCATAGTAAAACCACAAACATTGCTTTTAATACAATATCCAAGTAGCTTGAATAGTTTTATTGTAGAATAAATAAATTTCTAACTCTCCCCTCATGAATTTTCTAAATTAAAATAAAAATTTTAATGTATCATTAAAAATCATATTTTAAATTCTTATATATATATATATGTGTGTTTAAGATGTTTTGTTAGTATTTTCGTCATGCTAAACTATTTTAAACATCATTTCTGCTATCTATTATAAAAACAAATAATATTTTATATAATCATATATACAAAGTATCAAATAGTGGGAGTAAATAGTATAGAAAATATGTTTATCATTTTTAAACAATAATTACTTTTATCAATTTTGTTTCTACGCTCCAGAAAATAGTACTTAAACATGTGGATATCACAATTCATAAAGTTTCCGATACTTTGTATTATTCAACCCAAAATAAACTTTAACTGCAAATAGAAATTAATAATGGAAAGTATGATGGAACTTTTAAATCCCTTGAGGCAGGATTGTCTTACTTAAGTCAAAAATATCTTTGTATGAAGTAAAATTCAAACATTTTCTGATGTTATATATAGAGAGAATGAAATAAAAGACAAAATTAGCAAATGAATAGATCAAATAAAAGAACAAGAATTCAACTGGCAAATTATCAAATAATATAGCTGATAGAAATAGCTCCACGGGAATTGATTCGGGAATTTTGTATCCTTTTTAGTCTTTTATTTTTATAAGAACAATTGGTAATAAAAGACATCACACCGAAATAAATAAATCAATGTTAGACTCAATAATTCAATTAAAATAATTAATCAAGAATTTTTCTAAAAATTAGCAAATTTAGAATTCTGCATGCAAAGATTTATTTATTGGTTTTATTAACGTCAATCTAGAAGCAACATGCGATTTCTTTTGGCAACGGACATTCTAATCTTAAGCCTCGGTCAAGTGACGAGGACGATATCAAAGGTGGCACCTCCCTCTCTTAACTTCCACACCACGTCAACGGAAGGACTTTGTGTGAGTCAGACTCGGCAGATTTAACGTGCTTCAGTCCTTGCTACACGGCTTGTCTTTTGTGGCATCAAGGCTCGAATCCACGACTCAACAAATGCCGCTGGCCACGAGTCCACGACCATGACCACTAGGTTACCGCGTCTGTTGCATACAAAGAACAAAACACGTTCACATTCTCGCTTACATTTCTATATGTATTCAAAAAACATCATACAAATTACTATAACATGTATGATACCATGATATCACCAAGAAGGATATTCGTTCCAACAATGGCGACTTAACAGCACCGGATGCAGGTGACCATAAATAAATAACATCTTGTGTCCACATGAAAAAATATCTTATGAATTCACCAAAATTTCGAGTAACTTAAATACCATTTTATAATCTTTAAGACAAATTACCTTATATTTTAAGCACGTTTGTGGTGTATTTCCTTCATTATTTAATTCTACAGCCATCTTAAAATCTAATAAGATAGTCAGTAAATTCAATACTCCAATCGAAGATATGTAAGAACTGGACAAAACATTTTGATCTGTCACAGAATATGCAAGGTCGTTTTCTCTCGAATTCCTCTTTACTCGGTTAATTCTCGTATACGTTCAAATGATTAAATCTTAACTTACCAACTCATTCATTCCAATTCAAGAACTTCTCTATTGCAGCAGATTCGAATCCTATTGCTTGGATCAAGAGTCACTTCTAACTACTATTATAAAAAAAAAAACCAATTAATTACGATTATTCACTCCAATTTACAGCACCTATCCGCTTGTCGTTATATTCTATCTCCTTTTTCCTTCCTTTCAATTCTATTTCGTTTATATATCACTATCTCTTATTTAATTCATAACACTTATTTTCTGCATCTAATTAACGTAATCATGTTTTATTTGGTTGTCAAGGAGTTGTAAGTGTATGCAATTCAAATTTAAAAAAGTCATCGAGGTTATAGAAGAAAAAACCACGAATAGCCCTACATCACATCTTAAAATTCAAATATGTTAAACGAAACCATTTCATAAGAGATAAATCACTAGAGACTGTTATTAAGCTCTTACTAGAGACTGCAATACCGATAAATTGCTACTCTTAATCTAAAATTGTTGCAGGTAATTCTACGTTCACTTGTAACAATTTTACAATTGTTTTTACCGGCTATTCGGTAAATTATGTACGCAACTGTAATACTTTTTTTGTATTTATTTGCAGTGTTGAGCGTTTTTACTTGTATTAAAAAATAAATGAAACTTCAATCAAAAATTAAATCGGGGGATTGATTGAATACATATATTCGCAATAAAACAGAAACACATAACTACAAACAGCTTGATTTAAAAAAAGAGTAATAGATCTTGCTTATTCCAAATTTTTAGAAAGCACTCCTTCGATATCTACATTTCGTTAAATATGAAAGAAAAACTTAACTTATTAATCAAAACAGAAACAGAATTACAACATCTTAAGATTCATATGACAAAAAAATTATCTAACATACATGTGTCAGAATCTGAAGAAACTTTTCTAGCTTCAAAATAATTTTAAGCAAAATTATATAATATTTAAGAGACCAAAGTATTGGTCACCTGAGTGCTTATTCTTAAAGCATATTGATAAATATATAACGTATTTAACTACATATTTTACAATTGTTTTCATTGCGAAAAATATTTGTACATAAGTATAACTTGTTACAAAACAAAACTTATCGAATTTTATTTATATTACTTATGCTCGGAATACAGTTTATTTTTATACACGTTACATGTGCATTAAATAGAACGTCTTACGAATATTTTATTTTATATTAGTTATTGAAAAAATTCTCAGCAATTTATCACTATATCAGTTTTGTTCAAAAGTCTTATCACATTTCCAATAATAGAAAAATTCGTAAAATTTGGAATCCCTAATTCTTGTACGATATGTGTGTCTTGGATATTGTTTGAATTCTTATCAACAATTCAATTCATGAGATATTAATTAGAAAAAAAACCAGAATTATGTATTTTTACCTAAATTCTTTCTGCGATGAAGATAGATATTTTAAATAAATAGCAGTTCTACGACAAAAGTTTTCTAATGAGGCTTCTATACAGAAGGCCATAGTTCCATGAAATAAAGCTTTTCGTCTGCGAGAAAGTAAGTTCTTATTTAAAACATTGTTGTGAAATAAGAATTCTACAATGCAGAAGAGAATAATGTAATCTAAGAACCTTCATTTACAGTTGAAAAGGAAGGCTTTTACTATCTCTAAGAGAAATTGATTCTAACCTAATGAAATTCTACGAAGTGTGAAATCAGAAACTTGATTAACTCTAAGCTTAATTGATTTTTAAAGAAGTTTCTTCGAAGAAGTCCTGAATTAAATTACTTAACTATTACTTTCACATGATTTAAAGCCTTAAGAATATCATAATATTAAAATGCAGTCTAATGATATACTACCATAAATAATGAAATGAATGAAAATCTTGATTAAACATTATTTATAGATAGAAAGTTTATCAAATTTTGCTCATAAAATTTAGCCAGCTTTGGAATTCTTTTTAAATCACTTTTAGGTTTAAAAAAAATTACGATTAAAGTAACGATTAATTCATCAATGTTTGGAGGACTTCTCTGGAAAACAACGATTAACGTAAAAAGAAAAGTTGCATTTATAAAATAAGATGCCAAACAAACATGTTAATACATTTTTTGAATATCCCTATTAAGGTTGCATACTCTTTATGGACATTCCTGATATGTTTAAACGCTAATTAAAACGTTGTGTAATAAAACGTAATGATATTTCAGTGCTTTTTAAAAACATTAAACATATTTGTTCAATTGTCCATAAAGAATATCCATTGAAATTGTATTCATACTTCATTCAAGACAGAAGCGACTGAAGGGGAATGGTGGCAAGCTAGCGACCGTATTTGTTTCAGTCGAATTATGGGTTCCAGTTCTAGTTCCAATAAACAACTATGATTTAGCGGGATTGATGCACCTTAAACATATTGGGGTTCTAAGACTCCGCAAAGCGTGGTGTGAAGGTTGGACAGCAGGTTGCTCTCTAAGGTGATGTCACGTGGCTCAAAATTACGAAGCTAGTCCGGAGTATCCTTAGTGTTGCTTATTAGTTGCGACGTTCATAAAAAAAATTATTTATTCGTCTTCCGTGCTTATTTCTGACTCTAATTCATAGTTTTTTCAACGAGTGTTTTTAATTTATGAAAACAATTTAATTTTCAAATAAGAGATAGGGCAATTTTATACTTTAAGAATGTCAATAATTTTTATTTCAAAACTATAACAATTTAAGTGAAATGAAAATGTATTGTCTTTTACAAAAAAATATCTAGAACTATATTAATGAAGGTTTATAAAATTTATGAAGAAACACCTGAGGAAAAATTTATAATTGTTGGCTGAAGCAGTTTTTTCTTTTGTCTGTCCTTTAAACTTTCAATTTGTCAGTCTTTATATAAGTCGTTTCTGAACTCTAAACTGGACGAAAACATCGTTTAGTGTTAACATAAATAAACAGTTCACTTTTAATAATTTAAACATAAAGCATCAGTTGTTGAAAAAAGTAATTATGAAATTCAAAATAAAATAGGTCTTAATTTTTTTTCTGCTTTAGATTATTTGACGTCTGCAGTGTTTTGACGAGCTTAGACACGAGAGGGGTTTTACATGTACCTAAGAAAATTTCTGTCACTCTCCTAATTTTCACATCGCGAGAGGGCTGAAAGTTTTCATACAGAGTGATCAATTTAAAAGAGTACCATTTTTTTTTTTTTTTTTTTTTTTGGTATTATTCCCATTTATAATTAAGAAATATATGAAGCAAGACTTTCAATATTATGCCCTATTTAATATGTCTATATTTAATATGCGGGTATGGTTATTTTCACTTTCTAAATGCGAAAACTCGTCTTTTAAACAAAAACTCGCGTGAATATCATTAGTAATTTTTAATCCGATTCTGCACAAATGATTTGAGTAAATCGTCGGCTTCTTTCAACTTTTTTATTATTATTTTTTTTTTTTATTTTTGAAAACTCATTTCGTAAGATTATGAATGACAACAATAAAGTTCGTCTGCATGAACTAATTCTTTGATTTTAATGAATTCCAAAGTTTACACTGGGATAATTCAAACTTTTATTGCTTCTCTTGAGATACAGGACAGTTACTTCTGGTTTCAGTAAGACGGAGCCACTCCACACACGTCAAACCTAACAATGAAAATGCTCAAGGAATTCTTTGATGATTGTTTAATTTCAAAAGGCCTCTAACCACCAAGGTCCCTAGACCTCATCCTGTTACATTTTTTGTGGGGTTATCTCAAATATAGAGTTTTTCGAAGAAGTCCTTCAAGCATTCATGAATTAAAACAAATCATAAATGAAGAAATCTCTCCGATAACACTAACAATATTGGGACATATGTCATAAAACTTAGTTCGACGGGTTCATGTTTGCATTCAGAATGGTGGTGAACATTATCAGCATTTATTTTAGGGAATGATACTGTAAAAAATTTGGGTTAAATTATGTTTTTCAAAAATAAAATTAACGCAGGATTAAGTAACATTGTGTTTCTCCATTTCTGTTTTACCTCACAAATAAAAATGTAAGTCCAACAGTATTGAAAGTTGTCTCCCACACTGAAACAAGATTCAAACAATTATACTTCAGTGTTAGAATAGTTTCCACATACGTCAGATTTAAGGTTAATAAGATAGACCAACGGGTACTCTTTTTAAATGATTACCCTGTATAAAAGATTATAAGGGAACAAGAACTTTATAAAAATTTGCAAAATTATTATTAAGATTAGCACAAAAAAATATAGAAATATACATAAATGACTCCATAATAACTCAAATCTTATCACAATTAAGGTAACGACCGTTTCAAGTAAATCTAATCTCTACGTTTTTCAAATACTATTTTTAAATATATGCTATAATACTGTATACTTCACTGAATATTTATTTTTTATGAATTTTAAAAACTACATTTATTTTAGTTAAAGTTATAATTCTTGACGAATAATACATTTTTATCATTCCTAGGTTTCGCATAGCTCATCATATTTTTTTCTTCCTTTCAAGATTTAATTTTTTTGTGACCATAATGGTGTCCATTACTTCTAAGTATTTCAGTAATTAATATGTGTTTACTATACGTTTCTATCCATGTCCTGTTTTTAAATCAATGTGTCGCTTTAGAACTTTGTTTAAGCGTATTAATTTCCATGTTAAATTTTTAAATAAAATTTCCTTTCAATGCCGTTCACATATTGATGAGATAGTTTCCAAATCTACTTCTTTACCATTTAAATTATTGAAGAATGAAACTAAAATTTTTAGCTGATTTTCTTCTTATATCTCATATATACATTATATATATTACGATTATTATAAAAGAAAACACGTACGTTAGCCCTAATAGTGAATTATATAAGTGTTGCAAATATACTTCAGTACAATTAATAATAAAATATATTACATAAATGCATTTAATTTAAAGAAATTTATATCAAGTTAAGGCTAAATAATCTTAATAAATAATCTAATCATTAAAATTGAAAAATTGAAAAAAGCAAGAAACTATTAAGAAGAGAGAAAGAGTCAAAACGGGAGATAAATTATTTTAAAATGTTGGTTTTGGCTTCGACAGAAATGCGCGATTAAATTTAATTTATGGATTGAAACCATTCCACATAAAAATTACTTTATAATTGGTAAAACTTATATACATAGTTGGTAAAATCTTTTCAAGTAAAACAAGGACACACCATCCAAGTATAAGACATTACAATTCAAAACGGCATAGCAAATAGACATTATTAAAATAAAATCACAATTCGAACTTAACTTATTATAACTAATTACAGTTATCAAATATTCATGATTTGAACTAACAAAAAATGTAAAATATTAATAAATCAAATAACATCTGACTATTTACGACAAAAACGATGTATTCTGGCACAAACTCGTATAATAATGATGCTAAAAATAAAATTATTTTTCCTAATTCCTTAATAGAGTTGGGGTAGTCTAGTTTCGATTCATCGGTATTCTAGCGGATTCATGTTATGATTTTACCAAAGTATCATCATGCGATATAGTACGGACCGCCATACTTTCAACAGGATAATTGAGCCTTAAACTCCTTTCGTGTTATGATATGGAAGGTAAAAAATGGAGGGGTCAACTCAAGTGTCCTCTTATCAATTTGAGCGACACTTAAAATTTAAAAGTATGCCACTAATCAAATCATGCATATTCATAAAAAATATATAACTGAGCAAAACATTAACGGTTACAGTACCTTTTGCAATATAAATAATATGTCAGTCAGCATCCAAACAACTAAATATTTTAGTGGGGAAAAATAAATCTTACTCCTTTTATTTGCTTGCTTTTTCTGTTCGAAGCTAAATTTGTCAGATATCAGTTTCGCCTCTGTATTACTAACGTTTTTATGTTTTTTATTTACATTTATGGCTTTCATAAATTTCAACACTTTTGGGCATTTCAAAAGCTTTACACTAATGTTATCGGAAGCAGACCATAGATTCCTAGTCTATCTAATAGAAAATTTTACCACACTCTTTCTATTGCCTTAATCCATTTAAAATAAGTTTTCTCGTCCGACATATTTCAAACTTTCCGATTTACTGAGCACTTGACTGACCGGAAGAATACTATAACTCTTTTAGAGTAGCATTCACTCACGAAAAAACTGGCGGAACTAGAAGACCGCTTTCTTAGAAGCTTTTAGAGAGAAGAAATTGTCTCCCTTCGAAAAAAATACTTTCCTCTAAACGGAAAGAAATCATCCTTGAAATGGTGAACATTGTTTCAAGTAAAATGTTCCATCGATGCAATAGATTTTCTCTCCAGAGATGTTTAATATTATTGTCACGTGTCAAAAATAAAATTGTTCAAAAGTTAACAATTCGATTTTTGTTGTTGTGTATGCTTACTTTTAAAGAGATTATGAAATCGAAATGTTTGTTTATGACACTCTAATGGTCCATATTTTGTTCCTCATTTTCAGAAATGAGGACTTGCTCAAAAAATATTTTTTTCATAGATTTCTTTTTTTTTTTTTTTTTACTTTTAGAGTCACTTTTAAGAATATTATGACTGCAAAATGGATACCAAAGAAAATTTTTCGTTTCGTATCCTATATATTAAAACGGTTTCTGGTTTTAAAAGGCTCTGAGGAATTTTTCTCTTTAAATGATAACACAGAAACAACAGTTTTAATTTAGATGATTAATCTGTATGGGCTGCTTAAGAATATTATATTTTCGAATCTTATGAGAATATTTCGTTGTGGCATCTTATATTTGTGAAATACACTTCTTATTTTCAATAATGGTTCAATATTCAGAAATTAATCTCTAATTTTGTGAGTCGTGAATTGGAATCCTGATTTTAAAAAGAATCATGTGAAATAAACGACTACTTTGAGTAAAATTTTAATGAACTTACAAACCTCTACATTGTGTGAAAATTTAGTGGGGGAAAAATTGGTCAGGTGTTGTCTCAGTCATCTGATCATAGTTTAAAATCACCAATATCCCCATAGTTTGTTCTTGTGCGTGGCTTACATAAATTAAATTTCTCATTTATAGATATGTAACATGAAATGAATTGGAATTTCATGCTATTGTCGTCAATCTTTATATTGAAATTGATAATGTATAAAAGGGTGATTAATTCCTATAATAAGTTAGATAACAATTTAGGTTATAAAAGAAATATAATTGTAAAAAGATATATAAGTAAAGTCAAATAAAAGAAATATAGGAGTGAACAGATATGCGAGAGAATGTATCAATATAGATAAATAAAAAAAAATGTATAAGATTTACTGCACGCTATCTACTTTGATGAACTTATACAAAACCTCACACTTCTTCCTCTCCTTCTCAAATAAGACATAAGGAAGTAATGAAAATAAGACCAAAAACGTATATTATATGTAAAAACAACTGCATAGGCCAACCAATGCTA
Organism: Nephila pilipes; assembly: GCA_019974015.1. NCBI lineage: Eukaryota > Metazoa > Arthropoda > Arachnida > Araneae > Nephilidae > Nephila > Nephila pilipes. The sequence continues at coordinate 259,611 of BMAW01081373.1, forward strand.
CAATTTTCACCATGATGATATTTAACCATGATTAATTGCTTAAAATTTTAACCATATATTAATGTTTTAGAACTGTTTCTGTGAATAGTTCGGAATGTTTCGTATCAAATAATAAACATTTTTGCTTAATTAATATCACACACACATACTAGAATTACATTTAAAAAGATTTTGCGTAGTGTGATGTAGAAATTTAGTGAGGGAGAAATTAACTCAGGTGTTTACCTAGTTCATTGACTCTAATTCAGAGTTATGAGGTTCGTTACCAATAAATCTAGCTCAGCATTAGTTCAAATTAAGCCAATTAATTCTCAAACTGATTGTCATGCTACGCATGGAATTGAAAGCTCAGTTAGTCTTAAATGCATTAGTCCTATCATTTCTTAAGACCAACATTGGTAGTATAAAGTTTCGAACCCACGATACTCTAGATATCAGGTCCATAACCTTTCCAAAATGTCATTAAGACCCATTAAGTAGTTGAAACATTAAAAAAGTATATTAAACTGATTATCTCAATGTGAGATTTCTATCACTTATTTTTTTACGTTATTCGTCGTGAAAGTCTTTCAAAAAGCCTGCTTTCTCTAGATAAGTCTTACATCCTCGAATTATCTTTTATTTTTCTTATGTATTTATTATTTTAAGTAAACATGGGTAACGCACTTCCGGGGGGGGGAAGAATTTTTATTTATTTAAAAAATTTCTCCATGTTAGTCCACAACTCCTCCCCCTTCATGAGATTTTTCTTCTTATTAATTTCCGATCATAATCTAATAGATGACACTTACACGTTTGTCGTACATTAACAAGTGTTTTGCACAGTTTGGCAAAATTTACTCCTTGTGTTTATAAAACCAACCAACTACTGATGATGCTGATCATACTGTATTTGAAATAAATAAATGAAAAGCGAAACAAAATGTATAGAAAATCACCATTTACCCTCATTCGTTTTTATCTCTATAACCGTTACATCTCATCTAGTAACTTCTCATCTGTGAAGTATGCTCAGGTATTCTGAGCATACTTCAAACCTCGAGCTGATGTGGTGTTAGATTTATTTTGCTATGATTTATTGAAATTCATAGCTTATAATAAAGGAATCAGTTTGACTGCCACTAATATAAATGCTTATTTACTTATTGCAAACAAAAAAAAATCATACTAAACGCTAGTTCAAGGGCAGTAACGGGTGACTCTTGGCAATTAGCGACTTTTGGGTGCAAGAACGATTTAAATGTGGCAATTTAGGTTATGATTATTTTATTAGGATATAATAAAATAGAGTAATCCTTCATTACTCTATTTTATTACATAACACACACAACTTCTGCGTTATTCCCCCCCCCCAAGTCGCCAAATTGTACATGATATTTAACCCTAAGACGCTTTCATATATATGGCTAATTTGATTAATGAACTTAAACGCCTCGGGTTGTTGATAGTTTGTTTCCATTACTAGTCTTACAATACATACACTAAATTACACAGTCAAATGAAGAAGACGAACCAAATTAATTTATTTTTATTCATGAATATTTAAATTCTGATAACTATTTACTGACTCTATGGCTACTTTGTCAAAGCATATATGAAATTTCTTTTGTTTCAGTGTGTTATTGATTCTCTAGGGCTCGAGTGAATAGAAGTACCAGAATCGGGGTTTGAATTCTTGAACTCCTTTTTTATCTCTTCTAAGACCCCTCTGAACGTTTTACTTTGATTCGCTATCTCCAAATAACTAACTTCCTAATTAAATATTAATTTCTTTTTTTGCTTACATACGCATATGATCGAATATTCATTACATTTCCTGATTTCAGTCTAATCTACACTAATCAAGTTTCCTTTTATTGAAAGAGGATTTGAATTTAAACACGCAATCGGAGAGAATCCCGTAGAGTAAGAAAGGGAAATTTGCTGTAGAACCCAAAATCACGTTTTGTTACGACTTTATCGCATTTCAACCAAAGTGTTTGGCTTTAAGTTAACAACTAGAACAAGATGTTTAGTTGTTTTGCATAATTGATAAATACCTCTTCAATCAAAATATTTAAAATTATTATTGGCTGTTAAATTATTACTTTTCGTCATTCTTGAAAACGAGACATATGAGATACTTTAAGCGGGACAAAAATTTAACTATCAGTATAGAGATACATTGAATTTAATCGAGCGTTTGGAATTGAATCCTGCAATTAAAGGAGTTTTTCTGAAGTTATTTCCGAAATTTATTTATTAAGCAAAATTTGAACACAATGAAAGTGTAACTTAAAATATCAGCATACTTTAACTAACTATTCTGATTTCTACTGAAAACTCAATGTTAATAAAATTAACAAATTTGATTCGGATGTGGCAAATATATTACAATCATTTTTTAAGTGTACAATAAAAAACATGATTAAAAAGCATAATGTTCTACGTGAATTACTTTACGGATCTTTTCGTTAATTTGTCGTATAACTTAGTAGAATTAGCTTACTTGTAAAATAAACAGAAGCAGGTATGGAAAAAAAATATTAAAATCTTTAGTGATAGTCAGTACGTTATCTTTTTAATCGGCTTATTGATACATATTTTTCCTAACTAAAGATCAAGTTAATTAATATTTTAAAATAAGAATATATATATAAAGTGATTCAGCAGTAAGTTTCAATTTTGATAAAGTCGAAAGAAATATTCAAAGGAATCCCTTAGGAGGACAATAATTAATCAGATTTTATTCATATAAAAACGTTAATGCTATTAATTTGATATCTTCATGAAGCAAAATAATTAATTATGATGTAATCCACAGAAATATAATATTTTTTTGACTCCTAATTTTTTCATGGGAGCCTTTAAAAAGGGAAGTCATTCTTGAGCATTTTTACATAAGAACATACCACAAATGTATTTATTTGTACAAGAACATACTATAAATGTATATCGTTATAATGTATTTGACCAAAAATGTATTTATTACTTTACATATTGAATGTATTGATTCCAGATATTAGATATTCCAATTATATCGTACACAGAAAAGGTATTCTAATGTATGTTCTTGTGTACGTGCGAGTATGTGTTCGCATTTATATATATATATATATATACATAATATTAGATGGGAACTAAAAATATCAGGATTACATTATTGAAAGACTATTGAACCAGAAAAATGAGAAATACTTTAAATTATTTTTGTTACTACTGTTATATTTAGCAAGAATATATTCATCTTGAATAGATAATTATTATAAATGTAACATGATTTAAGTCAAGTGTTTTTCTAAGCTAAAGTAAATCCAACAAATAGTGCATATGTAAGTCTGCATATAATGTAATACATTATGATGTGAGATTTCTTCGCTGATGATGTTACTTCGCTTCTTAAAAGTATGATTTTATTGTGTTCTTTCTATTTCTGCGAGGGAACGAGTTCGTGTTTATATCCTGAATTTGTCTCTTGAAAATATACTAACAGTTGCATACTTTTTCTAGCTTTGTGATATAATGACATTCTTATATGTAGTCGAAACGAGAGATTAACTTCTCGAATCGTTCTACTTCCTATAAAGAACACAACGCTAGCAACCATTGTTGCTGTTACACGGATTTATGTGGATTCGGACAGTTAAGGATAATTTTTAGAGATTTTTTTAGTTGTAACAGGTGTAATTTTTCCCCTTTCTGTTAAGGTGTTAAATTATTCCAATAACCTCAAGCTAAGAAGTATTTCAGTTTTACTTCTTAAACTAAAATTACATGAGATAGTTTGAGAAAAAATAACTTTATTAGACCTTACTTTGTAAATAAATATGTTATTTAAATAATATTATAGCTGATGGCATATGAGCTATCATTATAATGCATTCCAACATATACAATACGAATGAATATCACACAGATATAAACCTATCAATTAAATGACCAATAATGAAATGTACTAATATCAATGTTTACTCATCTTGAAAATTGTTTCAAAAGGATGATCTTTTAACTATAGGTATTTAAAATTATAATTTCAACTTTCTTAAAGTTTGCATTTCCTGAAATGCTCCGTGATGTTCGAGTTGCAGGAAGTTAAATTCTTCCCGAAAATGCATAGTTTTCAACTTGAATATCCCTTTTCGAAACGCAGAGATAAAATTTCCTTCCGACAAGTTAAGCTATTTCAAAAGTAGAAGGATGAGAATTTCCTCTTTATAATCCGGTATATTTTAGTTTTTTTTAAATAATTTGAATTTATTTATCGCTTCAGTTTTATTTCAATAACATAAGGTCACATGTATCACTCGAAAGCTTTACTCCAAATGAATTTGTTTAGAAGATATTTTCTTCAAAAATTGAGAAGAATTTAACATTTATAATGATGAACGGAAGATTAATTGGTGTAAAATATGTTTGTCCGCATATTTGAAACAGTTCAAGATCCAATCAAATGAAGAAAAAAACAAATTTTTATTAAATAAAATCTAGATGTTTCATAATTTCAAAACCTAAAATAATTTTCGCAATTTTTGTAAAAATACGTCAAAAGTACTAATAGTAAGGAAACGTTTTGTAATATTATATTTATTACTAAACTTGTTCTTGATTTTTTTTTCGAGGGAGGGAGGAGTGGAGAAATGTCTTTTTAAACATATCAATTCGAAGAATCAATTAACAAACTTAAAATACCTAGAATAAATTTACGTCTTACGGTCTTAAGCTGACAATGTTTTCTTACTTCCATTTTCAAACAAATATATCTGTTATCAAATCAATACACTTAATCCTCCCAACACAGGGATGGATAGAAAAAATTAAGACAAGCTCATAATATTCAATCTTCATCAATAACTTCCTTAACATTAATACTTTTTTCTCATGTTTCAAAAATATTTATCTATCCTTCATCTTTACTCTCACAAGTTGATAAAGTTTGAATGGATTTGGGATTGAATAATTGCTTTTTGCATTTTTATGTACTGTTTTTTAAGATTTTAGTTATAATTGATTATATGAGGGGTGTATTTATTAACTATGAATTCTTTAAATATAAACTAAATTTCACGAAAATAACAGATTTAAATGGAAAATAAAGAAATAGATTTACTTTTATACAGAGACAAGGTGGCATAGAAATTAACTTCATTGTCAGTGATACTCAACTCGCATTATGAGTTAATGTCATGATTCAATCAGGGATCCATCATGTTAAATAATAAAAGTAAATGCACGATAAATGGAATTGAGTATTCTAAGTCTTCAGGTCATTTTAAATTTATTGATTGTTTATCTATTAACATCTCACTGGATGTAACACCAGGACTAATAATAGCAGAATTAATTTAGCATCCCAGTCTTCTAATTTCTATTCTACATAACGTGAAGAGTTTGAACCCTGATAAATTTAAATTTCATCAACGCCACTACATGACACTTTCAAAAAAAAACAAGAAAAGAACCCACTATCTTTAAATTACACACACGTATGCATGTGTGTGCAATTCTATAAATTTATAACTTTGTAAGTATTTTTAATTTTAATTTTTAGTTTAAAAATTCCATATAACTTTTGCTGGCCTTTGACTGTTGACTAATAATTTCTAGAGTTCAGTGTTGGAATTTTGGCAACGCTTGAAAAATGTTCGTTCTAGAATTTCATGTTGACTTTTTGACAACGTTTAAAAATTGTTTTTCTTCACATGGAAAAGTTTTATGGTGTTTTGCAACTGGCTTATTTTTGACTTTTTATACTTTTTCAAGTATTTTTACGAATTGAAATACAGCATTCAAGGGTAATTAGATATCACTATTTTTTTTCTAAATATAATTTGTTTCCGTTCTGTAATTTTCTGTATTAGATTTATTTTCACGTATTTGTATTATTATTTCACCCACGTATGTAATATTAATATATGGGAAATATTATACTTGAAGATTCTTGATTTTTCTATCAATTTTTTTTTATAATTTTAGGTGGTTTTTGGGAGAGTTCTTAAATTTTTTTTAACTTTTTGAAATGTTTTTAATGTAGTTTTTTGGATTTTAGTTTTCAGAATGTTTCCAATTTATATTTTTGATTTTGTAGCATTTTTTAAAAAAATCATTTTGTTGATGGGGATATTTTGATCTATAATTCTAGAATACCCCAGATAAATGGACTAAATCCCCCTTGTTACAACGTTCAATATATTGTCCTTAATTTTTTTTCTTATCATAAAAATTTGCTGGTTGTAAATTTTTAAAATTTTACATATTTTAATATCTTGTTATTTTGTTTATTTTTATCTACAATCTATTTGTTTATTTTTATTTATTTATCGTAATTATATATATATATATATATATATATATATATATATATATATATACACTGCTGGCTATTAAAATTGCAAGTAAATGCAAAAAAGATATTTACTGTATGTAAACAGTACGGCATGAAGAAAGAAATATTAAATTTGCAACCAGGTTTGGATGTGAAATTAGTAGAAACAGCTGTCTGGCAGCTAAAACGGCCTTTACACGGTTAGGCATGGAGTCGAATGGACTTGGATGAGAGAAACGATCAACACCTTCCATGCTGCTTCAAGACTATGCCACACATCATCAATCGGATTATCTGGAGTAGAGGGTAGTCTCTAAGCAACCCATGACCAGATGTTTTCAGTGGGTGACAGATCTGTTGACCTTGCAGGCCTGGGCAAGTATCGAATACCCTGTGTGTTGAGGAAGGTCCGAATACGACGTGCAACGTGTGGTGTTGCATTACCTTGATGGAAGATGGTGTTTTGCAAGCCTCGAAGATAGGGCACAACTTCTGGACGTAAGATACCAGAAATGTACTTATCTGCGTTCAAATTACCATCGATCCGAACTAGAGATGTACGTATCATGTACCCAATGGTTCCCAAACTATCACACCAGGTGCAGGCCCCCTATGCCGATATCGAAAAGATGCAGGTGACGAGCGGTGTCCTCAGAGTCTCCATACACATATACGGGCATCAGAATACTGTTCGCAGAACCGGCACTCGTTTGAAAAGACGACATTGTGCCACTTATGTATCCAGCTTTGCCATTCGGCGCACCAGAATCGCCGTCTCCTTTTGTCCTTCATTGTCAAGGGAATTTACAATAGATGTTGAAATGTGCCACCTCCCCGCCAACATAGGCGTTCTATCGTAGCACATAAATTAAAAACATTTTCAATCATATATTTTCATATCTAACAGCTATCTTGTCTTGAAAAATACAATCTTCGAACAGTTAATTTTTCTATTTGGTGACCCATACATCAGTTGAATATCGGCAAGCTCTGTGAATTCAAGAAATCTCTCTCATTTCTTCTGCTGTTGGAAAAAAGTTATAGTAAAAACGCTATTAATTGTTTTTATGTTGCAAACACAGTTCCTAGTTCAAAAATTATTATAAGTGCATTAATAATTAGTTAAATTTAGCAAAAATAGACTGGTAAGAAAAAGAGATAACTAACTCTTGTTTAGGAATCTAGCATCATAATGACGTGATTGTCTCGAAAACGACTTTCCTTTTAGTTTAAAAAGGCAAATTACAAAATGTACGCAGAAAGCTTAAAATGATCAATAACATATTACTAGAAATCATTTTTGAGGAAAACCAGCATCAATAGCCGATTTGGACATTTTAATCAGAACCTCACTAATGTTTTAGTAATTGGTATATGATTATCCCCTCTCGCATCATTTGAGAAACAGATGATGTTAAAACATCATTGAATGAGCTTAACTGATTCAAAAGGAGCTCTATTATCATTTAGTTATGAACAGGTAACGAGAGGAAATTTAGAATCGATTTAATGGAAATTTAACCGCCCTAAAGGATGTATAACAGAACATAGAAATTGCAATTTGTCATGTGTATGATCATTTGCAGTTCAAGGCATCGCAAAGGTATAAAGACGGAGATTTCATTATGGATGCATCGTCTTTTGTCCTTCTGTAAACTTCATTTACACGTGTTGTGATATCTTTTCAATTCCATACATGAACAGTATACAGTAATTTGTCATACTAATGAATCCTTAAAGCGAAAACTTCAAATTCCCATAAAATCGTATTATTAAGTATTTGAGTATCATTACCTTAGGATTTTGTATTAGAACAGAATTCACTATTATCATTACGATTTCCAATTCTGAAGTCTTTTACTTATATCGCACTAAGGGGGGGAAATTATATTATGTTGTATTCGTCCCTTTTATGGAGAAGATTTAAATGTATATATCACCAGTAAATGTGTATGTGCGTGAGTACGTGATTGCAATTAAAATATAACACTTTAAACAAAAAAGTTAGGAAGTAATCTCAATCATTAAAAAAAAATAAAGCAATATTTAGGAAGTACAACAGTCCATATAAATATACAGGTAAAATATAGTAAACTAAGAAAAAAGGATATGAATAAATATTCAAATTTTATTATAAAAATAAAACTCTATGTACTATAGAAATTTCCAAAGAAAAGTAAATTAAACGAAAAGTTAAACTGAAACTAATAAAATTATCAAAAAGAGATAGATAGATTGAGAAACTGAAAAGACAGCTTTTGAAGAGAAATAAAAGATTATTGTATTAATGTCGTAATATATTGTAGACTTTTAGGTTGAGTTTTCTTAGAAATATTGCCCGAACGATCCTATCAATAATATATTATTAAAAAAAAACATTGTAAATTTAAAAACACAATTGAACAAAGAAAATAAAACAAACACAAATTCATTACATAAACATTTAAGAAGTCTGCCGAGCAAACTAATAGAAATCCAAAATATCAAAGCAAAATTTAACTAAAAGAACCCAAAAAATTATTAATAACTTAAAATGTTCAACAATATAAAGTAAACTTGCAGGATCATAGCAATGTATGAAGACATTAAGCAAACTTGGTAGATAAATTACCCTTTATAAACATGTTCTGATAAACCATAGCAATGATAGCAATGACATCTACCTAACAGCGCCTAAATTAAATGAAACCATAATATAAATGCAAATAATTTTAAAAAAGCTATGTCTATTTATTTTAATTTACTTTCTTTTGAATTTATTTTCCTTTTGAATTTTCTTTAAGTTAAATTTATTTATAATATATCCCTTTTCTCTTTGCAATTTTTCTCTTTATATTTTGGGTTTGGCTCAAAATTTTTTTTCTTAATGGTTAACCTGTCATTTTAATTTTTTATAATTTTAACTTTCGATTAACTTCCTTGCTTATTTGTGGATTTAAAAGAAGAAATTCTTATTAATTCGATTTAACATAAATTTTATACATACATATATATATATATATATTCAATACAAATATAAATCATGCAACCAATTTCAAAACATTACCTTAAACAACATTGGAAAAATCAAGAGAAAAAAATAATAGGGGGGAAAATGGAGATAACATAATTTAAAAACAATCAAATAGTGAAATGGAAAGGGAAAATTATGCGCTTAAATTAGTTTCCAATTCAGCCATTGTATCTATAATAGTTACATTATCATTAATGGCTAGACCAAGAATAATAAAAAAAAAAATACCTTAAGCAAACAGAAATTTAACAATAGAACATTAAACAAAGAAACTAATACATTTTAACTAAAGTAAATAAAAAAATATATTTACTATACATTTCAGATTTAATATACTCTTATAAAAAGTAATTTTTAAACTAAGAAAAGTGCATATGCGTGCATGTTTATATATATATATATATATATATATATATATAAGAATGAATATATATATATATATTAAAAAACATTCATTCTTAATTTTTTATGAATGTAAATAAATTGATCTAGAAAGATGAGGTTTCGTGCGAGCGATCTTAGTGAAAGTATTAAAATTTTTCTCCGTTTCAATAAGCTGTTAATCACCAGAGTTAAATAGTTTATATGAATAATAATTATGCAAAGTAAGACAAAAATTTTAAAAGTTAATTTATAATCATTCATATTCATTTTGTTCTATTCTACTGGCCATTAAAATCGCTACACCTGAAAGAAATGCAAATGAAATAATTCGAGATAAAAACCAACGTTTTTATGTTATATGGTGGTAAGGTATATTAGAAAAATTATTGAAATATAAGTTAAAACTTGTCGCAAATGTCTAAATATTGCATTGTTAGGCAAGTAAGAAGTTCCCAAAGTTTCAGAGCTCTAGCTTGATGGAAAGTTGGTTAAATTAACTGTCGAAAATTTGATGACACACCGATACATACACACACAGACACACATAAAGTGAAATACATAAAAACGTTAAAACTAATTAAAATTAATTAATTCTCCTGTAAATTAAATGGTTGGAATGCAATTTAGCCCAACCACCCTTTTCGACAGGAATTATTTGGCGGTATTTTGCCAAATGTGGCTACCCTGGTTCGCTTCGCGGACTTAACATTCAGCCAAAAGAAATCGCCAAGTTTGGCAATTTTCGACGTCGCGCTGAGTGGCTGGTGATGTGGTTGTACAATCTCTAAAGATCATGCGGATAATATGTCTATCCGCTCGGCCTTTAGTGATAACGGATCCATCACAGCGTTCCATGAGACCATCCTGAATCCATGGATTCCATATTATGCAGATGGTCATGGGATTTATTTCAAGCAATAATACGATATCATAACCTGCAAACCCAGTAGGCTACAATTCTTCCTCTATGTGCAGGCTAAAGTCATAAATGTGCTGATAAAAATTTCTCCTTCTTACGCGAGGCATCACAACAAATTTTCACCAAACAATATCGTTCAAATGCAATTTGTTTCTGAGAAACTTGTGCACAATTTCTTCATTTAAAGAGATTATAAATGTCGCTACCAGCACCTGCTTTGCATTAATGCGTTGAAAACTAATCATTTGCATATTACAGTATTTTCTTCCTGTCGTGTAAATTTCAGGTGTGTAGCGTATTTCCTCCTTGGTGCTGCAATTTTAATGGCAAATAGTGTATTTTCGAAGTAAAGTCTATTAACAAGAATTTTACATTTTGAAGTTGGCTCATTAAAATGTTGCTAAGGAGAGTAATAAGATAATTAATAATACATGAATACTTGAAAGCATGATAATGGGGTTTTTTTTTGATTTTGTGAGATATGTAGAACAAGAGAAAGGATGATTCTGTTGAGGTTTTCGGATTTCATTTCATTCTTTCTCTATTTCATTTCCTAAGCATTTACAACTTTCTCATTAAATTTTATGCAATATAAATGCTCATGTCGTTTTTTTCCTGTTAAATATAGCATTGAAAATAATTTGTGTTGAAGACAGTGGTAAAGGGAAGAGTATTAATTTACAAAACCAAATAACTATAGTAAGAAATATGGATTCATTTTCAAAGGCATTTTAAATTATTTTTTTAAAATCAAAGAATCAGTCTGATATACGCACTTTACAATCATTAAAATAAAGTTGTTATCACATTCCAAGAAAGAATTGATTGAAATTAAGATGAAATGTTGAAAATTCCAACTGCTTTTTTATCAAATATTTCATATTTGGTATGAAAGCTTATCAATTTACCGAAATCCATTCGAATTTAACGAACATTTTTATTTTATTTAAATTTTTAATGACTTATACAGGGATTCATAATTTATTCTGCCTTTCTAACATTTCGAAATTGTACGTTACACTTCTTTGATATTTGACAAAAATCGCAGCATGAGATTAGGCTTGAAACTTACAAATTAATCACAACCTAAAGAAAAAGGATTACTTTTTTTATTCTTCAGGAAAGAAAGAGATTTGAAACAGTTACGGTTTTTGGAGAAAAAATCAGTTTATTTTGAATTCTTTTTTGAAAGATAAACATTTTTTGTATTTCTTACTGAAGGAAGATTATTTTCCTTTCTTTTGTGGTTATTTTTATAGAAACTTTTTTCGTTTTCATGTAGTCCCTTTTATAGAAAAATTACTAAAAGAGTGTTACAGTCAACTTTAAAATTGTTTTTTGAAACAAACTGTAACTGCTGCTAACGACTTGAAGGAAGCATTATTTTAAAAATGAATTTTTTAACAGATATAACATAAATTTCGTATTAGAAATGTTTTTGTTACAAACTTAAAAGATAACAAAGTACCTTTTTATGTCCATGACATTTAAAAGTGTTCAGAATTTTAAAAGTACGCCGTTAAAAAATTTACTTTTGTAGGATTAAAAATGTTACAATGCACGTTAAATTGATACAAAAATATTTTTTAATTTTTTTTTGTTTTAAAGCATCAGATAAACCCATTACAAAATCGGCTTATATTATTTTTTGTTGTTTGAAACAACTTTTCATGCTTCTTTAGAAGAGTACAACAAATCGTTTCCAGAATGTAAATGTTAAAATATTTATCAAAGCATACCACGTTTGTTTTAAATAGTAATAGAAAAAGACCTCAAATATAAAACAAATATTTTACTAAGATTTAAAGAGAATGTTTATGCGAAAATCTCATCACAAAAAAAGTTTTCATTGTTTCAACTCAAATTGGTTGCAATATCTTTCGAGACTGAATTACACTTCCTGATAAAAGTGCGTCTTCAGAAGTATTTGATAATGTAAGTCACACAACGATTGTCGGGAAATGATTCACAATTTAAATGCGAAAAACGTTTTTCATAGACGAGAAAGTGAAAACGTTACTCACAGGGGAATTTAGATTGTTTAATTGAAATAATTACAGGGGTTACCAAAAAAAGTACGTGACCGTTGAAAAATGTTAAATTAAAAGAACTAAAACCTATCAAACCATTGATTTTTTTTATGTATTTACTTACATCAGATCAAGGATTCTTTATATAGCAATTGTTACCTTTCAAATGAAAATTTGTTGTGCGTTCTACTTTTGTCTTGATGTGGCATCAGTCTTTTCAAAAATTGTTAGTTCCGCTTCAAACTTCTAATCATTATTTAGTAGAAACTTAATCCTGTGGAATAAATTGAGATATTGTCATATAAAGCTTGAAATAATTATGATATTTAATCATTTATACTATGAAAGGAATTAATAAAGAATTCAATTTAGAAATAACTCTATCTGAAACACAAGGGAAGCAATATTTAATCAGAACTTATACTTACAATTTGTCAGAATTATCGGGCCAGTAGGGCTCAAATAAATAAGAGTAAATAAAATAACTACATGTGCTGTCTAGCAATAGATAAATGGAATGGGGTAAGGTCATGTGCCCATGGTTACGAACATGCCCGTCCTAGCATACATTTTTTTACCGATCTCAAAGGAGTATTTCTTTCCAAAAGTTCTTTTTTCACAGGTAAGAGGTAAATGCAACTTCAAGGGAGTATGGGTTTTGCCGCATGTCACTAATTATGAAAACTTACTATATAAAACCTGCTATGCAGTACAATATCATATTACACGTAATTAAATGAAATACTTTTGTCTTTGATCATCTTCTTTCAATTTAAGAATTAATATTTGCTCTTTGAAAGTGGCGCTGGTAATCTATGGTCATATGCTCACACGCTCACGTCCAGCGTTGTTTCCAATCTACCTTTATTCTAATCTTGATACCACTGAAAACTCAATACAGCTTTTTGGATGTTACATCTGTCAAAGATTCTGAGTCCTCCCTTAGTGGTGTGTGGAAGTTTGGAGAAGGAGGCGTCATCTTGGGTGTCATCCTCGTCTCTCAACCGAGGCCCAAAAGTACGAGGTAGCCCTCGTGTCTCTTTTAAGTGAGACTTTAATAAATAATGAATTATTCTCAGACCTCTGAGAATCTGTAAATATTAAAAACAAAGCTGAAAATATTAAAAATGAAAATATAATTTAATCAAACAAAGTAGATGAATGATAATTATAATTATTAATGTCAATTTCAATATTTAAAGGTATACTGACTTTTATATTTACATTGGAATGTTTTCATTTTCTTACAATGAAAAATGTTCATCTTTTTTCCGAGAGAAAAAGATAAACATTTAACAAATAAGGAAAAAATTAATACAAACTACAATATATATTAAAAATAAATTTTATCCTGATCCTGCTATTAATAAGAATTCGAAATAAACTAATTATAAACCGAATAAAATAAGTTAATTATATGAGTACGTGCTTTTAATCCAATATTTTAATGCTGATGTTATCACGATTGCTATTAATATCACATTTTTTTCATTACATCCCTTAAAAAGAGAAAATTAAGCTAATTAAATCTTAAAAAATTATCGTTATGTATAATCGCAGAAACTCTTTCACATCTTTTAACTGTGAACGACTGCAAGAGCGAATATATAAATAAAGAATGCATTAACTAAATTAGTTTTCAGCTATCGACATTACCGATATTCCTCACAACGTTCATTTACCGTTCTGGTTCTATGGATATTGCGGCTAACCGTTTATAATAAATTTATGAATCATGTAGAGATGCGATCAATACTGCTTTTCGCTTGTAGTTATATGCAAATTTCCAAAATGATGGTGATGAATTGCGATAACGGCAGGAATTAGATGAATGTGTTATAAATAGCTTTGGATTGCATATGGAATTTATATGAAAACATGCTAAGAATTTTTTTTATTTGAAAAAAATAACTTCATTCAAACTTTTTTTTGTATGATTCAAAATTATTTTCTCCCCAAAATGGTAAATTAATTGATACGTTAACAATTTTTCGAGAGATTCAAATCTTTTTAAATCAAAATCAATCTAACTTTTAAGAAAACTTGCACTTCCAAAATTAAATGTATCCTATTGTCCTATGCGAATTGTTAGAAATAATGCATCAATTTCCGCATTTTATAAAATTAATTTCAAAACGTTAGATTAATAATTTTATTGGGAAGTACATCCCTTTTTTTGGTGTTCATATGCTTGTATTACTTTCTTTGTCCTCATTTATAGGTATAGTATTCTTTTTGGTAAAATTTATATTTTTTTAACTTTTTGTGAATTTTATAATGTTTTACTTTTTCATTTATATAAATGTAATTATGAGTACAAAAATAGAATAACTTCTTTTTCTTAAAAATTTCATTTCTATACTCTAAAGAATTTAAGTATGTATTGCTTTATAACTATTGTATTCCAATTTTATTTTAATATTTTTATTTTTTAATTCATTCATGTTAGATTACTTATTGATTTTTATTTGATTTAAGATTTTCATTATATATATATATATATATATATATATATATATATATATATATATATATATATATATATATATATATATATAAAGAAATAGGTCATAAAATCAAAAGTACAACTGAAAAGAAGTTAAAAGCATTATATTTCTAAATATATACATATATATATATATAAATGCTTCTGAAATTCTTTTCAATTGTACTTTTGATTTTATAATCATTTATTTATATATTTTGTTGATGGGAATGGTTTGACTGATAATCCTAATATAACCCAGCCTAACAATCTAAAGCTTGTTACAACTTCAAATATATTATTTTGTAATATGTTTTTTTATCTTCTAATTTTTAATTTATTTCACTTTTTAAGTTCTACATCTTTTTTTATATTTCTGATTTTCGTTTATTTATTTTAATTTACTTTCTTATAAGTTTATAATTTTTCCTTTTTCGTTAAATTTGTTTAACGCATTTGAATTCACTTTTCAGTTTGTAATTTTTATCTTTCTATTATTGGTTTGGTTTATGTCTTTAATTTTATTGACTCACAGTTGTATTTTATTATATTTTTTACTATGTTGCAGTTAATTTCTTTGATTATTTGTGAATTCTAAAAGTTTTGGGTAATTCAATTTCATGTATATATTTGAATTACACAAAGTTTTTAGAACTCACAAATTCGTATTATTGTGAGTGTTTATACTTTACACATAAATTTATTAAAAATAAGCATCAATCTATTTTAACTCATCTGTATTAACTGAGCTTGTGCGAACTGCTTTAAAATTTCATAAACCAAACTTCTGGAAGCTATACATAAAATCTCTAAGATGGAAAACATTTGTAAAGCACCCACGTACTCATCTAACTTTTAAAGATTTTCTTTACGAAAATAATTGATACTATCAGTAAAATATTTTTATTTTATTTTTTGGAATTATTTTAATAATAGTAATGAGTTTCTTAACTAACAAGAAATAAAATAATTGTTAATAGGCATTGATAAGTTTCAGATTACTAATAACAGTGTATAAAAATGAAATTAATTAATTACTTTTGGAGATGGAGTAGTTTTAGTTTATAGTTTTTCATACAAATATTTTGTTTTTATATGAATTGCATCACTCTCCTGCGAGAGCCCTTAATGCGAAAAACTGTTAGTAAATATTGATGTTTGTTGAAATTTGTGGGGAATCGAGTGTTGAAGATGAAATGTTGTCTCTGTGCGAAATGTTTCGGTCCTCGTCTTCATGCGCAAAACGTCTGTACACGTAGGAACGCGGATAAATCTACTCACTCGGTATAAGCAGTTGCGACAGGTTTCGTACAATTCATGTTTGATGGAAAGTTGTTAATAATGAAATGGAACAAATGATGACACAAATATAACAAATGGATATGTGTTCTAAAAAAAGAATCTTTGCGATGCTCAAATCCGGATGATCACAATCTGAAGTGCCTCGTATTCGGAATGATTGATCTCAAGACAATGGCAGAGGCTTCAAATGGCAATAACTGTTAACACATGATCCTTACCTAGTCTGCCAAGATTCATAACTGCCCGCCAATTTCAATACTTGACAAAAACTACGTAACTTCAAAAGATCAGTTGTTTCATAGAACTGTGTTCAGAGCTCCCAGTCACCACAGAAGAATGAGTTTAAAGAGAAACAATTTACAGGAGACTCTAAAGGACTTTATGCCTGACGACCAGAAATGTGCAATCCCCTCATATCTACACATAAACGTCATCATTTAAACTGGAGTTTGGAACAGTGTACCAATGTGACGCTCAGTGTCACATTGGTACCTCACTTTAGGCTGAACACTGATTCTCATCGGATAAACGATATGGTGAGAACATGAATCTCGTTTTCACCCGGAAAACATCACAAAAAATCATCGTTTTCCATCAGTGGTAGTCTGAGAATGGGCAGATATTATGCTGGATGTCGAAAGAGACCTCCATATCTTTGAGACGAGATCTGTGACTGCTGAGAGATTCATAGATGAAATTATTGTCCTTTGTATTCATCTGTTTCGAGGTGCTGTTGGTCCTGACTTCATATCCATGGATGATAACGCTCCTTGTCATCTGATCGACAAATTTCTTGAAGCGGAAAATATCCAATTCATGCTGAAGCCTGCTCACGCACTTGATCTGAATCCTATTCAGCTTGAGTGAAATATTCTCGGGAGACAGCTTGTCACCCTTCCGCACCCATCAAGTTCCATTCTAGAACTGAAAAAAGCTCTTTGTGACGTTTGGAGCTCTTTGAGCCCACAACTCATTCACAATATCACAGCAAGAATGGGAAATCATTCTGCAGCGTACCTGGCTGTCAGATATGACTAAACACCTTAATATACAGCAGCGTCACCATTTTTATTTTCTCACATTTGTATTTGAGTGGGGACTCTTCTATTCCCAGTTTTCTTTTAGATTGTTTCATCGGCTATCAAAACTGAATGTTATCATTCCTTCGTATTATTTCTTATTATATAACTATTTTACACTCGCATTTCTTTCTATTCTGATTATGCTTAACACAGTTAAGCACCATATATACATGTGTGTGTGTGTGTGTGTGTGTGTGTGTGTGTGTGTCTGTGTGTGTGTGTATGTGTATGTATGTGTGTGTGTGTGTGTGTGTGTGTGTGTGTGTGTGTGTGTGTGTGTGTGTGTGTGTGTGTGTGTGTGTCTCCAGTTAGTAAATTAAATGCTTACTTCCTGTTTTTGTTATGTTTTTAAATCCTTAATATCACAGTTTTTAAACTTTTTTTTCAAGCTATAACTAAGAATGATTTTAAAATTAGAATAATACTTAATTTAAATGTTTAACATAAAATTAAAATTCATTTTTGAATCAAAATCGATAAAAAATAATTGTTAGCGTACCCTTATTTTTTGGTAAAGCAGGAGCTCATGTAAAGAAAATTCTTAAGATACATTAAGAGAAGAATGTAATTTATTATAAGGATTTAATTCATTATTATTATGTTTTTATGAATTTATTTAATACTGTTAAATATTAAAGATATTCGTAATTTCAATCACGCGTGTAACTTTTACTATTATACAAATTTATATTGGCATTGAAATATTTTTCTGTTTAAAATGACAGAACAGCTTTAAAACACAATTTTTTGGTCAAAATTATTGAATTTTATTCTTCATTTCCATATTGCACCACTGCTTATCTTTAAAAAAACCTGTTTTGAATTTTGTTTCTGTCTTATTTATAAACTGAGTTACAGCTGTTTCAATATTACTTGATCATGAATTTCTCTGGCCGGAAAGACTCAAAAAACGAGTTTTTTTTTTTTTCAAATTTTTCATTATTTCAAAACACAATATCTCAAAATTTTATCAATCAATGTATCTAAAAATTTTACGTACATGCTTTTTCTAATATTTATGCATGCAATAGAATATTCTTATTATGCAATAGATTATTCTTAAGATTTTATATTGAGTAGAAGATTTTTGAAAAAGAAATTCTGTGTTCAGAACTCGAACTACTATACGTTCCTATGTAAGGGCTAAAATAATACTTGTCTATTCTCTAGATAAAGTTTTATTCCTTATTATATTCCTCTAAAAAAATATCAATATATTTATATCATTTTGAATTACCATGCTTTGAGGAAAGTCTTAATTTTACTTATATTTGTATAGAATGACCTTTTACAGTAAAATATACACTAACAAAACTTTTCTTGGGTATTTTTCGAATTCCAAGAAAAATAGTTTTCTAATTTCTGGATATTTTTCTAATTCAAGGAAGTCCCACAAGGTCATTAAATATGCATTTGTGAGTAAAATGGAAAGACTTGAACCTTTTCAATTATCCTTCTCAAATATCATTCCATTTTACTGTTTGACATGTCAAAATATGCTTTCAGTCACCCCACAAAATAGCATTATTTTTTCAATGGCACTTTATTACAATAGGAAAAAAAAATTATTTCGGCATCATAACTGCGAAAAAAGGACGATATTTTTGTTAGATTTCATCCACTCATGTGTTTCTTAAATATGACTTATAAATTTTGATTCCAAACTTTGAAAATCAGATATTTCATGCGTTGTATTAGGTAACTTAGAATTTTAGACATTAATCTCTTTTTATTTTATTAATTAAATAGAAATTTACTGTCACTTTTAGGGAAAATGGATCAAAAGTCTTCCCATAATCTCAATTATCAATTACTTTCTTAGAAATAAACTTTTTAAGCCGCCTATTTTACTTAGTTTACTATTAATTAAGAAAGGAATGCTATAACCTACTTACTCCAAACAAAAGTCCATATAGGATAAGAATAGTTACTTTTGTAACAAAGTATAATATAAAAGGGGGCAAATAGGCCATTAGTAACTATTTGAAGTGAAAGAACATGCCAGATACTTATTTTGAATGATTAAAGATCGAAAACGAGAACAAAGTTAGAGGATCAATACATAACATTAAACTGTGATTAATTATAGCTAAGAAAGGGGATTTGCATAAGAAAATAAATCATCAGAGTAATCATTGTTTTCCTCCAATGATTCATAAGCCAATGATTCTCGGATATGAGATAGATCATCCTGTTATTGATTTATTTTTAGGTCGAAATTTTTTTGTATTTTTTTAACCTGCAAAAGAATATTCTTTGAATATTCTAACCAACAAAAGAGTAGTTTTTCCTCTCAATTGGGAACTCATAGAATATGTTTCTAAATCTATAGAAAAATTTATATCAGTTTTCTTTAATATTTTAAGCGCCTTTATTGTGGTACATGTAAATAGGTGTTGAATTTTATTTTGGTTTTTTTTTTAATATATTAGTTAAAAGTATATATTCTCATAGGTGTAACGAGTGAAATTAGTCCAAAAGGGAGGATAATGGCAAATGGTACCTTATTCACAAATATTCAGAACAAGACGGACGCCAGGTAAAAAAAACTTGGTCAGATTGATCACTCAATCAGGGAACATATTACTTGTACAGGTTAGTGACACAATTGGAACAAAGACAGCACTTACGCAAAGCAGCAACAAAAATACAAAGCAGCACTTGCAGTTACAGTCACATAGCACTCTCAACAGCGTTCAGCTCACCAGCTCACTAGTTCGCGCTACGGACAAATCTCAAAAGTGATACTCTGCAAGGACTCCGACAGCTTCCGAAAGTCCCGACAGATTCCCATGATACCGATTGATTCCTCACCAGATCCGCTTGGCCAATTCAAACCGATTCGAGCAAGCTTCGTACCTTTTCGTATTTATTATTGTTCCGGACAGGTATAGCGTCCCTGAGACTATTCTGAAAAATTCTATAATTTTCACCCTATTCTATAATATCAGCCCGTCTCTCTCTCTCTCTCTCTCTCTCTCTCTCTCTCTATCTATCTATATATATATATATATATAAATTAGGCAAAATACTATTTTCTATTTTAAAAATCGAGTTGTGATGTTGTGTGTGTTAGCGTGCACCCACGCAATTGTATTTAAAAAAGATTTCCTTATCTGCACCCATCTTCCTTTTTTTTTAAAGAAAAAAAAAACCGTTTAACAACTTTTTTCTTTTTCTTTTTTCTTGCTTAATTTTGTTCCTCTGTTTTAACTTATTTTAGATGTCATTTATTTCATATGTGTTCATTCTCCACAGGTTTACGCTCAAATATTAACAAATGAATTATTTCTAGCAATAATGTTCACTTTTATTGAAAGTATTGGAATTTCCAACTAGCTACTTAGAAATTAGAAAGACAGTGATTGTTCAGGGCATTATTATTTTCTTTAATATAATCTAACAAAAATAATATTTATTTATAATTATATTATTAATATATTATTAATATATAATTTTAACCATGCATCATATATATTTATACCAATGTTGTAATTATAGAATTGTTTAGCTAAGATACTGATATTAAACTCTCCTTACAGCTTGTTAATGGGTTTTTTTTTTCAAATGTTTTACTCATTAATATGGAGTGTTGATTATGTGTACTACTTTAATGTTAAAATATAGAAGAATAATAAGGTTATAAAATACTGGTATTAAATAAGCTATCACAATTGCAAAAAACTCGGAAACAAAGTTTCAATATTTGAAAAGACACGATTCTTCTTTTATAGGAAGTTCTAATATGTATAAATTGATGTGGTATTTTATAGATCTAGTAACCATGACTACATATACAAACGGTTATTATAAAATTAGTTAATATTTTATGCAATTCAAGACTGTAGAATGAATTTGATATTAATTGCTAATATCGGATTCCAGTCTCTGATCCTATATTCTAATCATTGATAATATTAAAATCAATTCGTATTAGAAATCCATTAAAATATCCATTGCAGAGTAAAAGCCCTTAGGATATAATAGTTCATTAATACATACGTTTAATAGAATTATGTTTAATATGAAAATAATTTACACATTATTTCAGTTTTCTTTCTCTTATTAAATTTTAAATCTGTGGCACTATGGAGTTGAATTTTTTTTTAAAGAAAGAACATTTAAATTTCGTTTAGTTTGATTTTTCTATTTAATTTTCTAAGTCTATGAATAACAAAACATTTATGAAATTTAAGGGACAGTGATATATCTTTTTTTTTTAAGAAACTGCATAAATAAGCTGAAATCCTACTTCCAGCAAAGGCTGTTGATCGGAGTAATAGGGATGAATAATATAAATTTTAACTAGTAATCATAAGTAACTAGTAATAATTTAGCGAGAAGGTCAAAAGGGAAGGCAAATTAAGTCTCGTGATGCTTTCAAAAAATTGTAAATTGATATTGTTTTTGACCGCATTTAATGGCTTATTAAGATTACTGACAATTAGTAATCTTGATGGTAAAATATAAATCAAGATAATCTTCCGAAGATTGCCAAAACAGCTTATTTTAATGAATTTTTTTCAATCTAACAAATAGTTTCAAAGAAATTTATTCTATCTAATAAACAAATCCTTTTATCTAGAAGTATATCATTGTAATAAATTGCTACTCCTTTCATCGAATTCATCTCTTAAAAATAGATTTCAAAGTAACAAATTAAATTAAATGTGACTTTGATTTTAAGCTGACAGAAATTTAATATTATCCTCAGACTATAAAGTTTCAAACTTACGTTACAAGGGAAATTAATTTCATTTAATTAATTTACTATAATTTTATTTAAATTTTTAATTATATTTAAATTAATTTCATTCATTTCAAATGTCTTTATTTCAAATCCTTCAGAGATGAACTATCAAGACAGGTATAATTAAAAAAATTCACTTTTAAATCTGTCACAAATGATAAATAACTAATTGAATTCTGTCGGAGTCTGTCAAAAACATTTTTGTGTTCTAACTATTCAGATTATAACTACTTTATATGTGTTTCTCATGCAACTTTATTTCTTTCATTACTTAATATTATATTTCCTAAATTAATACTGATAAATCTTAGGAGAAAAGCTTAATTAGATTGTTCAAACTTCTATTTCCTATTCCACTTCTTTTCAAATAAAATTATTTACATTATTAAAAACAGGAATCAGAATAAAAATTAGACTTTTGTAATTGATACTAATTGACAAAATGCATAATTACTATAATTAATTATTAAAGAAATAACGTTACAATGTTTCAGTAAAATCCCAATTAGCTAACACTGATTAAACTTTTATATTTTATTAAAGCAATATACCCACACAAATACATACATACATATATATATATATATATATATATATATATATAATTTTAATGAAATCGTACTAAAATGAAAAAAATCATCAAAAAAGCCGCTTCACCGTCAGATTAAGATTTATGAGTTTCAGTGTTATTCAGACTTTTAGTTAATGAAAAAAGATTAAGGCATTCACAAATTCTCTCATAACTACTTCTTAAAACATGTATGTATAATTAAGTGCAAGACGCTGTTTCTAATTAAATCCGCTTGGGTTTGGCAACAGCTTGAAGGATAAATACCTTCTTAGTCTCTAGGGGTTTGAGAAAAAGAACAAAATTCTTGAGATGAAACTTGAGTGTGAAGTCTCAAATCAAAACAACTTTTAAGTTTATGGTACATTTTTTTCGGTAGCGTTTTGTTTGTTTCCTCCTAATTGAATTTCACTTTTACTCTGTCGCATCAAGCAATCGCTCGTTCGATCCGAAGAAAAGACTTATTTTAATTCGAGAAGGGATTTGTATGATTTCTCTCTTTTGCTTACTCGGGTATTGGTTTCTCTTCGATGTAAATTTATTCAAATAGCGATCGGAATCTCTCAGATTAAAATTCTTTTGAAAATGGTCTTCTGGGGAAAAATGTAAATGTCTAACAACGCTAATTATGTGTGGATGAAATCCCTCTCAATAAATTCGTGTGAATTGAATCGTTAATTGTTGTGGGAATAGTTTCAGTGGGTTCCTTTAATCCATCTGATGTTTTCTTTAGAAAATACTAAATAGGTAGTGTTGAAAGCTTTATAAAGGCTGGTTCAAAGTTGATTTAATTCATTCTTGATGAATAGCGGTTTTAATTAATATTGCTTATTTATTACAGAGATCACAATGCAAATTTATTAAAAGGCACATTATGATTGTTTATTCATTGCAAAGATTCCTTACTTTGATTTAACTTGACCTGTATTTGTAACGGTCTTGTTTTAAAAATAACTAATACACAGTGGTACCTCTTGTAAGAAGACTTCCGATTAAAGAACAACTCTATTTAAAAGACAATTCTATCGGTCCATTTGAATAATATATTTATTTACCTCTTATTAAGGGATGACTCAATTTAAGAGACAAAATGTCTGGCTCGGTAGGTGTCCTTTATTGGAAGGTACTACTGTATTTACAAGGAATTTTCTCATTTCCTCTTTCTAAAGTCTTAATTTTTATTTCCAAAATATTTTAATTTATAAAACCAAAGATATAAATCACAAATAAAGTAAAATTGAAAATTGGTTAATGCGTTACAAACAAAAAGGAGATCTTAACTTAAATACTTAGCTGATGAATATTACATGCTGTAAAAATAGTTAGGTAACAGTAAAAAGTTTTTTTAAGTATAGGCTTAGGAAAATAAATATCTCATACAAATTAAACTAACCCATAAGTTATAACACCGTACAATTGAATTTTTAATCCAAGAAAATGTTATCAAACCTTGAATTTGAAACTTACAATATTCTTACAACTTAAATATATGATTAAATATAAGCTATAAAAAACAATATATCAAACTTATAAATAAACGATCAAAATAATTGTTTAAATTTTCTACTGAGGAACGCTTCCCCTTGAATATTTATATCTTAATACAATACAGACATCTGAAAACTTAATTAAATACTCAATACGATTATAATTCTCATTGAAAAGATATAAGGAACAGAAAAAAACACAGTTTATTAGGTTTCTTTATAGATTATGCAAGATTGCTTTCTCTCAAATAACTCTCAACACGCATGAATTCTAGCAATGAGTTAAAAAAAATAATATTTTAACTTGCCAACTTCCTCGTATTGAATGAGACTCTTCTGGAATACAGCAGATTTGACTCCTATTACCTCTTACTCAAACCAGGAGTTACTTCAAACTTACTTTAACTGCAAATTATCAACTACAACAGTTCGCTCCATTTAATTTACAAACATTTATTGGATTCTCATTAACATATGTCTACCTTATTCCTTTCAATTCTATTTCGATTATATACCATCATCCTTAATTAAAGACATTACAATTCTTATATGCAACTAATTTGCATAACTACGTTTTATTTTGTCGGAAAGGACTTTGAATTTTATGCAATTAAAATTACAAAAAGTTCCCAAGGTTAGTAAAAAGGAAACCACGAAAAGCACAACGCCGTAATTGAAAACTCCCTTTGAATTCACGAAATATCTAAAATATGTTAATTTTAAGAATTACCATCAAGTTTGGAAGTTTTAGTGCGCTTTATTAATTTTACCACTAAAGTATTTAAGTAATTTTATACATTGATTTGTGTACTAAAATTTCCATTTTAGTTTCATTCAAATTTTAATGCTTACTTTTTCTATAAACCTTGATGAAGAAGTTAGATATTTCATAATCTTAACTTCTTTATTGGAGGATTTATTTGCCTTACTTTGTCTTACAGTATTAGGATTTTTAATTTTTGTCAGGAAGTCAAAAAAAATTGCAATGAATTAATACAATTCTTAACACGGTATTTTTTTCTTGTTAAATTGTCTTTATATTTCCTTATTTTAATATAGTGTATAGCATTTATATGTGTAGGGGAAAACATTTGAAGTAACTGAAAAGGAATTGTGTTTATGTAAAATTGACTTTGGTATTTCTGTAAAAAATTTAACATTTTATTTGTTTATTTTTTTTATTTTCATGGTTGGCAATAAATTTGTACAATTTTCACATATTCCTAAAAAAAATTTCAAAATAATATTAATGTGTTGCAACTCAAAACTCCAAAAGTGTTTTACCGTTACATTAAGAGTAGAATTCATTTCTGAAAAATAATCTGTTGACGAATAGATAAGGAAATTTATAACCAAAACTCTAGAAAGCTAAAACTCATTAAATCAGAACTCATTATATATTGATCAAATCATTACACATTGAGCATTCAAGATGAAAAATGTGATACATAATATTCATCTTCAAACAATTTTGTACATCTCTCTCTCTCTTTCTCTATAACTTTTCAGTCAATTTAATACATTTTTTATTTGGCTTTATTAGCGTTGCACTAGAAGCAACACTAGGGCTATTGGCGACGGATTTCGTAATTGTGAACCTTGATGAGGCCGACATCTGAGCTGGCATCACCCTTTCCTGACTTCCACACCACTCCTTCGGGAGGACTTTGATCCCCGATAGATTTAACATTCATTAGCCCCGATTACACGGCTGATCTTTAGTGGCATCATTTTTGTTTCAGATAACACACACTATTGCAAGTATAAAAATCTAAACATTCTGTTAAGGGTTTATTTCTCATGCAAACTACTTAAAGAGAAAACGCAGTACTTGAAGTAGAATGCTGTTCTTATGCTATTTTCGTAGAAAGTTTTACATTTTTATGGAAAAATCTATTTTCACAGTTTCTGAAAGCATCATATGCAATCACACGTTGCTTAACATGGAAGCTGGCAAGACATTGCTTTTATTATTCGATTCGAAATTTTTATAAATGTCTTAAGATTTGCTTGAGGTATTTGAGGAACAATTTATTGATTTCAGAAGTGTTTTTTGATCTTTAAAGGATACATGATGAGTTTTGTTAAAATATATTTAATTTCTGCATAAGCCCCAAAAATCTATTGTTCATCTTAAGGATTATATTCTAAATATATGTCATGTGAGAGTGTTTAGTATCCAAGGAAGCAACCAAGTGTCTAATTTCGTATTTTCAACTGTTACGCCAGCACCTTGAAGGCTCACTCCCAACTGAACAAAAATTAACATGATATTATTTGGCCAAAGATTCAGCATCTTATTGAAATGCGTTCATATTTAATAGATTTCCCCAGGATTATCTTCCGTCAACATATGCTCAGTTTACTAACACCTTAGAAACTAAATTAGCATTAACATAATTGCTAAACGCCTCAGATGATAAATGTAAACAAAGTAAAATAGAAATAAACGGCTTACATGACACTTGAACTATGTAATAAAATCCTAGTGATCAAAGTGGGTCAAAACGTTTAAATTGTTGGTTCATATCATAGGCGAGAAATAGAAAGACGTTAAGGTCTATTAAATATTTTTACTTTCCAAGAAACATAGAACATCAAAATTAAAATAAAGAAAAATTGTTTACTGATTAAGACAATGGGAGCCAAAAGGCTCGTATCACAGCAATAACTTTTCGCTGTTGTCATACGTGTATTCAATAATTGCAATCAAAGTAAATTTAATATCTATTTGCAGCATAATTTTCTTTATGTGACTCGGTTTCTCACTGTTTCAGCAAATATAATGCTTAGGAACGTAACTAACTATCTAAATTAAATCTAACTTTTTCAATAGTGTTGGCGTTTTTCTTTTTATCTATTAATATTGTCAGTATATTGTTCAAAATATATGTTTGTATAAAAAAGACAGAGCAGAGGCTTCCTGATAAGAGGCGTCTGATTGACAAGATCTATTGTTCTTTTCATAAAAAAAGCTGACTTAATGTGTGCAAGACATCAAAAGCAAATCTTTTTTTTTCTGATTTCTCTTATATTTCCCGCTATTTTGTGATAAAAACTAAATCTAACAACTTTTATAATAGTTAAAGAATTATATTATACTTTATAGAGTATAAAAATAATCAAATATTGACGAAATCCTCTACATATTTAACTTAAAAGTCCATCGAAAAAAATTTATGTAAAGAAATTTCGACATGCAGAAATACAGATGGAAATTATTTCATTATTTTCTTACTGAAACAATTTTATGTAATTTATTTTTAGGAATACAGAAGACTTTAAGCATTAAACTATCAAAGAAATTTACTTCAAAAAATTTACAAGTCTATATGTAATTTACAGAAGTGTTAACTATGAAAAATTTAATGTTTTTAAGCAAAAAAAATTTTTTTTTTCATTTATTTTTTGACAAAGTATTACTTAACGTTTTTTAAAAAAATATTTCGCTAAAATCATTTTGATGTATCTTGCTTACTTTTATTCATAGCTGAAAATTTCTTCGTAAGCAGTTAAGCCTAAATTTCAAGTAGTATCGGACATTCTGGAATACTTCCTTTTTATTACGTATTGCTGTTATTTTCTCTCATATTCATAAGCGATGAATTATTCATCTCGTTAGATCCCAAATGACTGATGTGTTTTATAATTGAAAATTGCAGAAATAAGTATAATAAGTTTGAAAAATATTCCTCAGTAAAACATCTAGCTCTTGTGTTTCACTAATGTCTTATTTTTCATACATTCGAATCTATAATTCATGTTTCTATAAAACCAAAATCTCTATCAATCGGAATATTTTTCAGGAATTTTTAATTTTCACAATTAAATCAGTTTCTATTTATCTAACAAAATCTCTACATATGAGAATTTTGTGTTTGAGAATTCTTACTTTGTAACTTCTAATGTGGCGATTATCTTCATTGAGTATATTCGATGATTGCTTTGATCAAGATTAAGGATGAGATGATAAATAACTTCGAAGATTAACTGACTATGAAAACACCAATAGAAAAGCAAA
>BMAW01081376.1:0-15437 GCA_019974015.1 Nephila pilipes
TGGAGTACAAATTTTGAACTGGGAGCTTTCCTTTTACATGCATAGGCACACAACAAATTAGGTGAAAAAATCCTCTTTTTTATGAGCTGAGAGACATAACGAAGTATAGAAAAATAATACCTAGCTAAATATTTATGCCCTAACTAATAATTAATCTTTATAAGACTACTTTTGTTGTGCACAGACTTTTCCTGCTTAATATTTCGCAGTTTTGTTTTCTAATTTTTTTTTTACATGTTTGCTTTATCACGATACATTTAAACATTCTTATTAAATTAAAAAAAATTGTAGAACAAATGATAATTTAAAAATATAATTATTCCTAAAAGCAATTAGAATACATTTATTATTCTTACTACTGCATATGATCATTAAATCTCAGAGTATCACTCGAGTTTTGCGTATTAATAAACTAAATTCATACAGATGATTTAAAATGAAATGGATGTGTTATTCCGACTTGAAAGATATACTTATTTAATTGGTTGATTAGATAGCAAATTAAAAACTTATAATTTATACAATGGTAGAGTAAGTGAAACATTCAAAGTATTTTTAGGAAATAAAAATTTAACTTCTAATTGATCACTTGTAGATGTTATACATGCTATCAATGATACAAGTTAGTCTGAACTGAATACAATATTTGGAAGTTTCTTGATGATGCATCTCACATCTGTCTTACTTAAAGCAAATGTATGTTTATATTGATGTACAACACAAATTGTCACCTTATTTAATAAATTCCTATTTTTATTTTCTCTGGTTTTAGGAAGGTAATCCTCACATTTTAAATTGGAATTTTCAAGAAACTAATGTTGCAGCATTGATGAATTATGGTTTTAATTTCCTTATTATTTTAAATTATTGTGATATTTAAACAGTCTTTAAATATGTAGGTAAAATATTCTACAGTAATTTAACACTATCAAATAATATCAATTACTGTCTATTTGATTCAATTTCACAGTATTACATATTTCAACTATCTTTAGATTTAAATGACAAATTTTATTTGACTATGAATATCCATCAGCTTGTCGTATGGTGAGGTTTCCATTCGTTGACTATGTCTTTAGACTGTGTTATTTAACCTTTTCAGAGATAACATACTCCAATGATTTAGAAAGATGTCGTCATCGGTGATACATTTTTTTATTTACGTGCTTTCTGGGTTTTGTGTGTCCGGATACTTGGAATAATCATGTGTTGGGATTTTTATTTTCAGTAACAGCTTGTGTTTCAGTATAATTAAGATTGGGTACTTAATCTCTGAACCTACAAGTATAAGTATTCGAATGATAAGCATTTATTACTGCTTGATATGTGCCGAAATGGCAAGGTCAAGGTAGTAATGAACTTTGATAGTCCTTGGTGGGTGGAAGGTCCTGGGTCTTGCAACATAATTGCAACCCAAAAGATTATCTTGATTGGTTTCAAACGACACAGAAAATTAATTTTATAGTATCTGTAGTTTTGTGGAGGATAAAAAGAATTACATGGGTTTTTTGGTTTAAATACAGGTTGAGAAGGGGGGTGTACTTGAGGTTTTATCATCTGTGTTCTTTTGGTAAAATTTCCATTTACACCTATGGAATCGTATTACAACAATAATCCAATAGGTTAAAAGAGGTAGGACTAATTAATATAATTTTCTTGATCTCATTGGGCAAAACCTCAGTCAATACTTCAGGATGTATTTTGCATCAAATTTTAACTATCCTCCAAAATTTACTTTCACTCTATAATACTCACACAACTGAGGTCTTATAGTTACTCGCATTAAGTCTCGTGATATCACTAAATGCGATACATTTACATTTGAGGAATGTTTCATAAAAAATTTCACATTTTCCCTTCCATTTAGTTACTCCTAAACAAATATTAACATATTCAGTTACAGCTATTCTATTTAAATATCTGCTACTTTTACTTTTTACTCTCCACTTGTTTTGTTAATTTCCTACAAGAGAATAGTGGTCAAAATACCGGAAACATGAATTATTGTCGTTCCCGGAGGACATATGGGTCAATCGTTAATATGTTAGTATCGGGGCAAGCATTAATTGGCTGCAGGGCATTTGTAATATGAGTCGTAGTTTTTCCAACACTATCCCCACAAACCATTTGTACTTAGTGATCTACTGGATCGTCCATGTTTGTCCAATTGCCATATATTAAAGGCATAAATGATACTAAAATTAAATCATAAAGATCATCCTATTCTAATGTACACAAATATAACTCTGTTTTATACACAGGTGTATTAAATAAGAAAAATATTAAAAAATATTTTAACATCAAATCAGAGCTAATTTAAAAATATTTCAATGGAATCGAGTAAATGGATCATTTTAATTAATATTTTTAATTGAGATACCACACAATATTTTCGAAATGGGTATAAAAAACAATTTGTTATACATATATATCAATCAAAATTTGTAATAGTACATAGTACATTTTTAGTCTTCCATAAAACCTTTTTATTATCTAAAGAAATTAAATGTACAATATACTGCAAAAACAACACAATGCAATTTTTTAAATTTCATCACATCTCTTTAATTTGCACATAACATTTATTATTTTTTTCTAAATTTGCTACAGATTTTTATACATTCATTATACTGTTTTTAAAATAGGATTTATTTTACTTATTAAATATTTATATAAGAATGTTGATTTAATTTAATTTAGCTGTCAAATTTCGAAGGTAACATCACGGTTTTGGAATCCAATTCACTGGCAAATTTCTTTATATTTGATATTGGTTGGATTGACAAAAAAATTTCGATTAATCGGAATATAGGAATTGGGTCAAAATTCGAGTACAAATTTTGAACTTGGAAGACATTTTTTTTTAAATGCATATGGACACAGCATTTTTTTTTTAAAGTCTTCTATTTTATTAGCATCAAAAGCTGAACGAAGTACCGAAAATTAATACGTAATTATATATATATATATATAACTATATGCCTTAACTAATAATTAAATTTTATAAGTTTACACTTTTCCTTCTTTAAAATTCTGCCTTTTTTCTTTCTAATTTCTATATTATGATAAAGTTAAATATTCCTATTAATTTAAACAACTGTAGAGGAATGGACAATTAAGTATAGTTACTCATTAAAGCAATTATAATAGTTTTATAAAAATGCAACTATCATCACTTTATCGAACCATTATTTTAATTATTGCAAATGTGTTTTTAATCCTAGACGATCGCTGAAGTTTTACATATTGGGTAACGAAATTCACGTAAATGATTGAATATTAAACTGATAAGTTTTGCGACCTAAAAAGCGTTCTCATTTAATTGGTTGGTTAGTTACCAAATTTAAACATTCTTGTTAATTTAGACAAAGGTAGAGCAAAATATAAATTAAAAATACTATTATTTGTAAAGGCTATACATAATAGTTCTATATACTAAAAGTAATTATCATTACTTTGAAAACTGTAAGCCAAATATAAAGAATTTAAAAGTTCAATATACTGCAAAAATAACACACAATGCAATACTTTCCATTTTCTCAGAATTAAATTTTTTCACAGCTGTTAAATTTGCACATAACAATTAATTTTTTTTTTCTAAAGTTGTTGCAGATTTTTATCTATTCATTATATGAATTTTTAATCCCAGAGCATCGCTGAAGTTAAGAGTATTATAAAACTAAATTTACATATATAGTTGTTTGAAAATTAAACTGATAAGTTATTGCGATTTGAAAATTGTTCTTATTTAATTGGTAGGTTAGAAACCAAATTTAAACATTCTTGTTAATTTACTCAACTGTAGAGCAAAGGTTAAATAATAAGTATTATTATTTGTAAAAACGATCATAATAGTTCAATCTACTAATTTAACTATTATTACTTTCATGAACCATAAGCTTAAATATTCTTACTATTACGTATGAATTTTTAATCCCAGAACATCACTGAAGTTTAGCGTATTACGAAACTAAATTTACATACAAATGTTTGAAAATTAAACCATGTTATTTCAACTTGAAAATCGTTCTTATTTAATTGGTAGGTTAGAAACCAAATTTAAACATTATTGGTAATTTAGGCAACTGTAGAGCAAAGGTTAAATTAAAATGGTTTAAATATATTAATGTAGCTATCATCTCTGACGAACTGTAAGCGTAATAACTCATACTATTCAATATTTTTGAGCCCGAGAGCATCACTTAAGTTTTGCGTACTACAAAACAAAATCCACGTAGTTGACTGAAAATTAAAGTGATAATTAATTGCGACCAGAAAACCGTTCTTATTTAACTGGTTGGTTAGAAACCTAATTTAAACAATGATAGAGAAAGAGAAGTGTTATTCAAAAAGCTATAATAGTAGTTCTATAGTAATGTAGCTATCATCAGTTTATCGAACCGCAATTATTCTTAGTATTACATATAGTTTTAAATTCCAGAATTATATTGAAGTTCAAAACTAAAATCACATAATGAATTAAATTATATTGATCAGGTATTACGACTTGAAAATCTATCCTATTTATTTGGTTTGTTAAGTACCAAATTTAAGCATTCTTGTTAATTTTAACAACGGAGAGTAAAGGATAAATTAAAATTATTATTACCCGTAAATGCCATTATAATAGCTCTATAAAAATGTGTAACTATTATCATTTTATCGAATCGGGATTATTCTTACTACAATATACATATGATTTTTAAATTCTAGAATTTTACTGAAGTTTTGCGTATTACAAAACTAAAATCACATAATTGATTGAAAATTATATTAATCAGGTTTTGAAACTTGATAAGCGATCTTATTTAATTGATTGGTTAGATGCCAAATTTAAACATTCTTGTTAATTTAAACACCGGTAGAGCAAAGAATAAATAAGTATTTTGGTTCTATACTAATGTAACTATCATCATTTTTTGACGAACTATAAGGGTAATTATTCAAACTGTTTCAAATGAGAGAGGGAGATAGAGATTTAACTATATCCCAGAGCCTGAATGAAGTCTTACGCATCACAAAACTAAATTCACATTAAGGATTGAAAATTAAATTGATAAATTGTTGCGACCTCAAAAGTTTTCTTATTTAATTAATTTGTTAGGAGATTAATTTTGTTATTACACAATCAATTTTTCAATTGGAATACACTAGTTCAATCGATCCAAAACTATGAAAAAAACATTTAAAAACAACTTACTAAGCACTAACAGGAATGTTTGTTGTAATTTCACATTTATGTGTCCTTAACTTCCTGACTGCATTTATTACATCAATCTCCTCATCCGAAAATAGAAAATTAACTCCAAAGGAAGAGTTCCCTTCTTTTTTATAAAAATTATTAAAATAGTTATGCTTTTCATGAATGCATGTTATCTAGAAAATCTAAATTTAAAGTACATAAAATAATGCAAAATAAAATTCAATTTACAAATAATTTTAAGGATATGTTTCAATTTAACGTGAAATTTGACCCTGCTTGTAAGTATTTCTTTTAAATATGAAGCTAAAAAAATATTAATGATTATGTGCGTAAATAGTTACTCATAATATTTCAAAAATTCTGAAGAAATTTATTAAAAAAAACTAATCAGTTATTGAAAACAAAATATAAATATATATTCGCAACAAAAAGGAACCAGTAATAATCCAGAGGACATTAAAGTAAAATGTTAAGATTTAAACTATATAAATAAGCTGTATTTTTATAGCGATCTATCAATAGCATTATTGATATTTGTTTTTATATATGTAAAATGCTTTTTAAACTCAAAAATGTCGTAATAAAAATCTTTCTTTTTAACAGCAATGGTATAGAATTTCATTTCTACGTTTGTTATAAAAATATTTTTCCGAAATTTTTTTCCATCTATAAATAACGATTCTTCTAAACTAATCGGAAGTAATTTTAGAAAATTGTTTACTATAGATAAGACTATAGATAATTTACTTTACAAAGATATATTAAATGAAAATTAATAAATGCTTAAGGAGCCAAAAATATCATGAGATTAAAGAAATATCTTAGCTTAAATGCTTGAAACAAATTACGTAATTAAGAATACCATAAAAGATCATTTTAAACAAAAGAAATAGAAGCGCCATATAAATTTTGATTTTAATTGCATAGATAAGAAAAATAAATATGTGATATTTTTTGACTAATTTCTCATAAAAATATCCATTCGCGCTAAATTCGAGCATTACACACACATATATATATACATCGTATTAAACTCAGCCTTTTTTTCCCTTTAAATATCTTTATATAGAATTTTGGTGTCGGGTTACATTCGGGGTAATACTCGATTAATGAGCATAATAAAATTGGGAGATCAAGAAAATACCTTAGTTGATATGTTGGAAACGAACTACGATATTAAGAATAACATAAGGACATTTTTATGCTATTCTACACAGTAAAAGTTCAATTTTTTCCGATGACAATTACGTTTTCAATTTTTAAGGAATAATTAATTAATTACTCACACTTATTATAAGGTGACCAGATTTTAACATTCGAAAAGCGGGACACCATTGACAGGTGTGTGAGGGGGGGGATTCTTGATTAAAAATCTGGTACCTAAAAAATACCTACCTTTGGTACCTAAATAAAATTCTTACCAGAATCATCTGAATAGTTTATTTGTTGACATCGCTTCTTATATTAGCACTAGCACGCAGTACGATGTGTATCGTACGAGAGACAGTTACAAAAACTCAATATGCGAAGGCTTTACTTCGTGGACGATCAACAAACTCCTTACACCCTGACACTTCTCTCTCAAATTTCCCTCCGTTTCCAATTTTTGTACAAGACGTAATTCCTTTACAACAATGTTCCAAATGATGCTAGATCGCTAGCGAAACATGTCCCCATAAAAATAAAACCTGTGGAAGTGTACAAAGTGTTCTCTCTTCATTTTACAGCTACAAAGGTTTTCGTCGCTGCCAATGCTGAAAAATGCCACTGTTCACTAAGTCCAAACAATGGTGGTCGTATTCTAACAACTGATCAAGGCGAACTTTGATAAGCAGTTCCTGATAACCAGTTCTCAACAATTATTATTATTATTATTAAAGTTCAACAAAATAAAATTTATAAAAATAATATAAAGCTCATATCCTGGTAAAATAGCTACATGGAAGTCGAAAACCGTATATCCCCATTCTCCCGCCGTTCCCTAGCTTTTCTTGCATTCTTTCTAAAAATCGGGACTTAATTAAAACCCCGAGGGACGCAGGATAAATTGTTTAGAATCGGGACGTCTGGTCACCTTAAATTAGAGGCATGGTGTGATTGTTTATTAACGTCACACTGAGAAGCAACACGGTGGCTATTGGCGACAGATCTAGTAAGTTTTTAGCATCAGTCAAGTGACGAGGACGATACCTGAGCTAGCATTCTACTGAAAAGCTACACTACTAAAGCTATTGGTGACTGACCTCGTCAATTGAGCCACTGTATGAAACTGATAATTATATTACATATATATAATTTCTTAAGAAATACTAAATTTATCACTCACAATTTTTAGGAGCCTTCATAGTGTTATGGAACCACTGGCATTCTTACTAATTGATTCTGTTCTGGCTGTAATGTTGCTAGGGTTGTTATTGTCTCGTTAATCTTTAAGAAAACGCGCTTATTAAATATGCATTTTCTCTTGCATGATATAAGAAAATTAAAATTTAATATGTAATTGATTAAATGTTTAAAAGATTAAGAAAATTTACAGCAACTGTTTAACAGTTAAAAGCTCTGTTAGGGGTTATCTCAATATTTCGAAGTTCCTCAGAAATATCCCGTGGTACTGTTTCTAGGGTTGCCATTAATTCAAAATTGAGGGAGCTTCATGAAATCAAAAAAAACTATGGCAACCCCTGAAAAAATGCTTTGCCAAATTTAAGCTTTTCGAAGTTCGTTAGAAATATCTTATGGAACTGTCCCTAGGGTTGCCAATAATTCCAAATTGAGAGAGTGCACAGTTAAAGAAAAAAACTATGGCAACCCCTTAACAAAATGCATTGCCAAATTGCTTTTGGCGTAATTTTTAAAAATTAGAAGCATTTCATACATGCGCAATTTTCCAGGGACATTGAAAAAAAAAATGAACATTTCTAGCAAAGGTACCCCACCCCCCGCCCCGGGGGGGCCCCCCCCAAATTAGGAATGGCGTTAGCTCCTATAAGAGTTTAAAATACTGATATAGATTGATGCAAATATATTTATCAAAAAAAAAAAGAACCACCACATCTCGCCATTTTTATAACAAATTATGTGTGCATTAAATCTACGATACCATATAATAAAGTTGTCATTCACATTTGCTGATTACAATCCCAAGCAAAAATTATTTTATACTGCAATTACATTTTGACATTTTTTTTTTTTTTTTGGAAATTTTTTTATTGTTTATTATAGGTATTCCCTAAGCTCATATTTTCATGTATTTGTCTCTTGCATATGATTATTCGATCTTTTATAAAGTGTAAATCACCGTTGGAAAGCCTTAGTTCAAAGAAAGAGCCACGAGTCAAATGAGTTTTGGAAGAAAATGAAGTAAATGCTCTAAAACAGGGCTTCTTAAACTTTTGTCATTCACGACCCCATTTATGATTGCGAGTTTCTTGACGACCCCATACGAACCTTGACGACCCCATACATGAATCATTGTTTAGCTGCAGGTTGCACGTGTGTACGCGCGCGCATTCCTCCCTTTGATTGTGTGTGATGTTTAGAGATAGCGGTCAGAGTGGGAAGTCAGCGGTTTATTCAACATGTATGATACCGACAAACGCACTAACAATGTATAGCCACAGTATAATAATAGCGATCGTTTACTGCTGTCGGTGGAGATAGCTCTTCAACAAATGCGCGTGTCTAGACGCTGTAAGTCCACTGTATTCCGCCAACTCTAGTGATGTTATAAAATGGTACATATAAATATTTGACATTAAAATCTCTCGCGACCGCAGAATTTTGATACGCGACCCCATTTGGGGTTGCGACCCATAGTTTAAGAAGCCCTGCTCTAAAACAATTTTAGACCGTATTAATTGATCAATCATTACGAAGGGCCTGAGAAATAAATATTCGTTATATGATAAATTTGGGATGACTGTCGAATTTCTGAATATTTTTCTGAATTTTAATTTTTCTCTCAGCCAACAGTTCATCAAACTCTCTGCAAACACCACACTTCTGTTCACAGTGGATACACGGGTAAGTCCCCCCCTTTCTGCTTTCGAAGATTCTTTTATTCTCACTGCTCAATTTATCCCCCGGTAAGCAAATCCGGGACATTCCCAGACATTCTGAGTATAAGCCCACTCGTGTGCTGAATGGGTTAGAAGTAGAACTTACGAAAGTTCTACTACTTCAGTCCTGAAACTGATTTATGATCAATTATAGCTTTCCCATAGTGTCGCAGGTGCATTCAGAACGAAATTTCCTGTCATCCTGTCTGATGGATGATTTACACGTCAGTTCAGTAAAAGAAAATTCTACCTCATTATTTTCAAAACATTCTTACCCCTTCTCCAAGAGAATGCAAAAGAACTGTCTTTCTACCTTCAATAGGCATAGAAGGGTGAATTCTTTCTTTCCCAGTATTTGTATCAAATTTTCTTTGCTTTTTACTTTTTTTAAATGGTGGAGGGTAGAATTTAAGATAGCGAGAAACCGAATATAAAAGTTAATCTTAAGACAGCAAGGCAATACTGTTATATATATCGTCAAAACATCAAAATTGTAATTCACAAAATATCAT
The DNA here is from genome assembly GCA_019974015.1 of Nephila pilipes. Lineage (NCBI taxonomy): Eukaryota > Metazoa > Arthropoda > Arachnida > Araneae > Nephilidae > Nephila > Nephila pilipes. Next base: position 9,774 of record BMAW01081376.1, read on the forward strand.
ATATAAGCAAATTCAGCATATCAATCATAAATTCATACAATAATGTATAAATTTCTATATTTAAGGAAATCAATAAAATACAAAGCAACATTAATATAAAAATTCTTATAGTTAATTAAACATATTAAAATTAAATTTAAACAAAAAAATATAACCTATTAAGAAACTGAAAAATTACATAGATTGTAAAAAAAAAAAAAAAAAAATATATATTATAAAAAAAAAAAAAAAAAATGGTATGTAACTCAGGATAGAATTAAATGCGAATTATGATTATGAATTTAAATCGGAATCTTGTGTTAAAAAAAATTTTTTTTAAGAAACAAACATGTTTGATAACTTTTCAAATAAAAATGTTCTACGATATTAAAGCACAAAGAATATAAAAGTTCTATGCAAAGTCTTACAAAAAACAGATTTAGCCATCCAAGATGCGCTTTTTTTTTTTTTTAATAATTATTATTAAATTACTCAAGTATTATAATTAAAGTAAACGATGAAATATTGAGAAATGGTCAATAGTAAATTGTTTCGGTATTAAAATTAAAGGAAACGATAAAGTATATTAAAGTAATTATTATATCAGCTACATGTAATTAAAATTAAAGCAAACGATTAATTATTAAATTGAGTATATTTAAGCTAAACGTAATTAAAATTGAAAAGTGATATGGTACGCCAAAAGTGATCCAACTACAACAATAGCCCCTTAAGTGGCTAAAAAGAAGAAAATTAAGAACACTTGTTTACTCGAATTCTATTTGATCAATCCCAAAGAAACTGTCTACGAAATACTGGTTTACCTGTCTAATTAGTATTTTCATACTCTCCAATTAACTCTCCTATATTGAAAATGGCGCAGAATTCATCGTGACAAAACTGCCTGGGCACAGGTCTTACAGTCATGGTTTGCACGAACACTTTTTTTAATGTGAGATGCAATCCGAAAATTTTAAGAATAACATTTCAGTTTGTTTCATCCAGATATTTTTTTTTTTAAAAAAAATAGGTATTGGGAGGAGTTTTACGAATAGTATTGTCATAATCAACAAAAACTTTGTGTGGTGCACCCCTTATTACCAGTGTCAAATAAGAATACGGGACTGCACTGTCTGATTGAGAAATGCAAAAAAAAAAAAAAAAAAAACAGCTTTAAGCTCATTTTCATTATTCGCAAAGTAGTCTTTCCTGTAAATAGGATTCATATACCCGATTTGTTCACCAAAAAATGATTTTTTATAAGTTTGTTTTATTTTATTTCATTCATCATATTTTCCGGTTCACCTGGATTTCATATATCCTGGAAAAGCTCTGTTCCCAATTAATCTGACTCATTGATGTTTTTAATTGAGATTTTTTTTTTTTTTTTTGATAAAATATACATGCATAATCTTTGATGTGTTTATACACATTTCAGAAACAGGTATTTTACTTATGATTTCAACATTAGGATTAAATTAATAATTTTTAAATTAGTGACTAATTTAATGAAATGTGATGAGGATGATATGTAGCCCCGAAATTGATTTCCTAATACACAATTGCTCATCATTTACCTTATATTTTCGAGATATTACATACATGTATGGTTCATGTGCGTATTTTATTCTAGAGGCATAGTTATTTCGTATAACAGTTAGACCATTATCACAAGAAAATTTAAGTAGTAATTTTACTTTTTTTTGAAAAAAATCAACTAATTGCTATTGCAAATTTCTGTTTTAAACAAAACATAATTCTTTTGGATGTGGAAGTGAGAATTCCATTTTTCGTCTCCTATATTATAATTAGGAGCTGATTTCTTACTGTACATAATAAAGTGGAAAATCTTTTCAGATTTTGAACTGCATTCCCTTGCCTACTGCTGTTTTAATCCTAATATACTTCTCTTGCATGTGGAAAAGCATCCTATATTTTCGTTTCCTGTAGTAGAATAATGAGCTAGCTTGTATTATGTTAAGTATGTGTGAATAAATGTACTTGTTTTTTCCGCTATTTTTTCTAAAATTAACTCTTTATCCACCTAAGGGGCTATTGTTTTAGGTAGACTATAAATTCTTGTATCTAATCACTTTTCAATATTTTAATATCTAAATTAGATTTTTTTATACTCAAGTTCTATTTCCTGATTTTACGGTTCTACCCATAGACTTAATGTTAAATTTTTCTATATTATTTTATATTCAATTTAATAATTCACTGTTTCCTTTCATTTTAGGTACTTTTAGCTTAAAATATATTCAGTTTAATGACTAACCATTTCCTTTAGTTTTAGTTACTATTAACTTAAAATACATTCAGTTTAACAATTTATCGTTTCCTTTCATTTTAATTTGAGTTAGCTTAAAATATATTCAGTTTAACAATATTTATCGTGTGCTTTTATTTTAATTACATGTAGTTTATATTATTTACGTCAATCTAACTGAAAAAATGAGACTAGCTGTTTTGTACATTCCTCCGAGAACAAACTCGAATGATATTTTGGAAGCAGTGTACGAAATGTTTGGGTGATGAATCGTATGATCGAATAAAAACAGTACATGCAAGAATTTATTTGAGACTTTAAAATAATCGATTTATAATTACAAACCAATCCAAAACTACACGTGGAAATACCACAATCGACGCTAAATTTTCTACAAAAAGTTTAAAAACTGATTTGAAATTGTGTAGAGTGTATAATAATGTATTTAACTTCTTAAATCTTTATATGGAAGATTCAAATAAAAATATATTAATTTATTTTTGAAAAAGCGCACCTTGGGTGGCTAAATCTGCTTGCAAAACTTTGCATAGAACTTTTTTATGTGTTATTTTATTTGGTTTTCCTTTCTAGTTTTAATTTCAACCACCATCATTTTTATGATTAGGAAAGAAAACTTCGAAACAACTCCTGTTTGAATTTCCTGAACAGGTGTTGATGTGCTGAAAGTAAAATTTAGAACTTTGAGCCCATAATGGCTTTCATTTGCAGTTCTGAATAGGGATTGAAAAAACGCAGAACAATTTTCGAATAACTCAGTGCAATTAACGCTTCCGTTAAAATTAGAGCAATTAATTTAAGTGGAATTTTTTTTAAAAAAAAAATTTAAGAAATTGATCTAAATCAAAGTTACAACGAGAGATTTGACAAAGAAAATTGATAATTTAGCTACATCCTCCATCCCTATCTTCTTCCTTTTTCATAGCTGATTTCCCTTCTGAAATTTAGAAATCTGTCTCATTTAAAACGCTCTTCCAACACAAAGAGAAGTTTTTTTTTAAGAAAAATGATACATACATTATTTATATCGATAAGCAAAAGTTATCTAAAATAATCAGATATTCACTCTAATTATTGAATAAACAAACAAAAATACACTATCATTTTCATCTGCACTTCTCTCTTACGTAACTTCCGGTAAAATCTCAAATGTGTTCTCTGCACAATTTAATACGCAAGTAAATAATTAAAAGAAAAAAAATTCATGGAAAATGTCGGATAGAGTAAAATGTCCTTGGAGTGTACTCAAGTGGGATTCTTACCGCCGATGGTCAAAGTTGAAGAGATGGTGTCCAATCAGAGAGTTCGCAATTTGGACTTACCACCAGACTTGTCCTTCAAAGGTCATGTTTAGGGAAAATTCACTCATTTCTGGATTCAACAACCCGACGAATATTTACAAAGAGAGTCATAAATAATTCTTTGGCATTTTCGGAACACCCTTCCAGTTTCCCTTTTTCACAAGATGTCAAACGAAACTGTCAGGGTGGTCAAGCCTGAATTTAATTGTAAATCAACATATCTCAGGGTTAATATTATTGTTCGATAGTTGTATAGTGAATTTCGGGAAACTGCCCAAATTTTAACAATGGAAACATCTGGGTAGCAGACAAAAGAGGTTTGTATATTGTTACAAACCTCTTCTCTTAGAAAAGGGATAGATAATCTAGCCCTAAGAGTCAGTCTAGTCAGTCTAGCTTTCACCTATAAATCAGAGAACCCTCCATTTTCTGAATGTCGCAGAGGTTGTCACAGAAAGAATTTTTTTCATGAAAGAAAAAGGGCTTGGCTGAAAAGAATTGTTTGCAAGTAAAATTTCTACTCCCGGGGTGGGGGAGGAACACTCCTAAATTATTTACGATTTAATTAATTCTTAATAATAACATAAAAGCCAATAGTTAAAAAGAATAAATGGACGCTGATGGTTTTAATATAAAAAAATCTATATATTCTTATAAAAGACCATGATTTTTTTAAATTAGAAGAATCCGAAAGTCGACTGAATGAAAGATCCAGTATTGATAATTTTCTTTACAACAAGAAATTGAATCGGAAAAAAATTGAAAAATGTTGTCAAATATATATATATTGTCACATTTTGCGTGTAACAAAAATAATTTTTTTTTCTCTTCTGATTCAAGGAAATCTGCTGCTAAATAGAAAGGAAAATGGGTCGCAATACTATGTATTTAATCCATTTATATTTTTCGTTATCTCCCCAAAAATACCCAGTATACTCAAATTACGACATTAATGAAATGATCAACCAACTAATCCTAATGCCTTTAAGCAAATTTATCATTTTTATACATGTATACATATAAAAGAAGGTAAAAAGAAGAACTTTTAAGCCAATGAAGGAATAGTGAAAAATTACTTTAATTCAATATTATTCTTAAGTTTTTCAAAAATAACTATATATATATACAGAGAGAGAGGGGGGGGGAGGATATTTTTTTTCAATTTATATATTTATAAACATTTTTTAATAATATATTCTGTTGTTGAGAATAGCTAGGCCAAACTTCTGTAACAAATCAGCTTACCAGTATAAAGCCTGTTACAACATTAAATGTATTGTTTTTCAAATTTACTAAAATTTTAATTATTCTGATTTTACGTTCGTGTCTATCATAATTTAGTAAAAGTAAGACAAAGTTAAAATAAAAAGATTGAGCTGAAAATCAATGATAACAAAAAATAAAAATGGAAATAAAGCTTTTAAATTGCTGTAAGTATATAACATAAAACAAACAAACAAAACAAGATTACATTATAAACATACATAATCCGGCAATAAATTATCCAACGGTATCATTATAAATTTTAATTGTATTATGCATGTTAGCAAATTATTCGAAGAAATAATAGCATAAAAAGCATCCATGAAATACCTGCAAGTATGTTAACTTATAACCATAGCTATTGCTGAGATTTGCTTGTAAAATGTATCAAAAATTATTGGTTTGCTACATACGGTTCGTCCCAGTCGAATAATGACTAATATTGGAATACTTATGAATCTTTCTCTGAAAAATTTCCTTCAAGCGAAATTATCCTTCACGCTTTGATGCTATTGAGAACTTGTCGAACAAAATCATGCCAGGATTCATTAAATAAATTCAATATACAGATAAGTTATTAAATTTTATTCGTTTTAATGAAACTGTGTGAATTTATTAAACGTAATTCGGTTTAAACACAATAGTAAAAACAAATGTTTTCTCCAATGTGTACGTTATAGATACAAATTCATATATTATTCATATTTATCGAGGAATCTAATTTTTGTACATTTTGCTGAATTTCTTGCATGATTCGGTGTTCGAAAATGATTGGAAACATGGGGAATTTAATTTTGAGATCCCTTAACTTTGAACTCATGACAATCCTACCAA
>BMAW01081378.1:0-31908 GCA_019974015.1 Nephila pilipes
TCATTGTGCTTCGTTCGTTACATAATCTGTTTGGCAGGTAATCTAGCCTCAGAAATAAAAGATAACGCATTAGCTATCGTACGAAAACATTTGTTGAAACAAACATCGATCCCATGTTGAAAACCAAACCAATGTTTCTAAATGTCTAGTTTGATGGAGAGAGCAGTTGTCGGTGCTTTGACAAAAGGCAATTTTAAGTGATTTGTGATTGCAGTAAATTGTTAATAATCTGCCTCCCAAGAAATGACGTTGGAAGTCATTTTTTGGATGGCAGATTAAATAAAATAATTAATGGGAATATCACAATATGCTACGAATAACTCTCCCTTGTAGACACTATAAGTCTTTTCTTTAGATATCAACGTACGTAAAATTGCTAATGTTTTTATTTGTTATGAACACTTCGCTTCAAAACCTCACTAAAGTCTATATCTCATGCGTCAGTCAAGAGGGACAAGTTCGCATCATCTTTCGAATGAATAAGTAAAGCAGCATTAGCTAGCCTACTTTTACAAATATCGAACACTTAGATTGTATCAGGTTTCCATTGTGTAGGAACTATGTCACGTTTTTGTTAATATTGACGAGATCATATAGGGAAGCCTGTTTCTGATGAAGTTGCTCTTAAAATATATCATGCGAAGCACTTCAATTTACATCTTGAGTAATTGGGCAGAGATTGGCGATGAATCTATTATTTCGATTCTTTGAACATTTAAACATCTTACACAGCACCATTAAATTTAACTGTTATTGGTCCAAACTCAAATAGGATGTAATCATAATGGAGTTGCTGATATTCTGGAAAAGAAGAGGTGTGCATAATCTGTCAGATTTAAATGCTTCTCTCACTTATTCCTCAAAACTTATTTAAAAATAAAAATTTCAAATCAATAATTATCGACGACTGCTGCAGCCCCTACGACTTGCTTATTTTGTAAAAAGGAAGCTTTTGGTGGTGCCTTTATCATAATGATTGATAAAGCTATCCAAATTATTATTTGTAGCTTTTCTGTGGACAAATGAAGAATCTTCTTTCGACAAGGGAAATGAACCCTTTCAGAATTGCAACATTAGTAATTCTGTAATTCCTGTATATTTTTTTAAAACTGTATGGAGAATCGAAAGTGAAGAATTAATAACTATGTATCATGATTTAAAAATGTTTTCTGGGCCCATAGAAATGATCTAGATTTTGACTCGATCATGTTGAAAGTCACAGTATGCAAATTGTAATTACTTAATGGTGTTAAATATTTTTTTAAAAAATATATATTATAAATCTTTAAATATAATTTAAAACAACTATTCATTGAACCTCTAATTAGTGTTATGCATCTAAGCTAGTTTTATTTTCAAACTATGTGTTATTATCAATAAATAATTATCAACAAGAAGTTAAAAATGTTTTGTATCAAACACAGATATTAATTAAGTAAATATAATATTGTTTAGTTAACATTTTTATGTTTTCTAATAGATTATAAATATATTGTTAAAACTGAATGCATGGATATAGTATTTTATCAAATTGCAAAAAAAAAATAATTCAGAAATAGACAATACGTATTTACTTCTGATAAATTTTGTTAGAGTAAAGGTAAAATGTAGTAATAAAGCTTTGCATGAACAAAAAATATATTTTAGTTGCCTAGATAAGAATATATTTTGGTAAAAATAATGAATTAATATAGCTTTGTAGAGAAACGTTCATGAAAATGAACAAAAAAAATCTATAATTTTTAAATCTTAAAACAATCCATTTTCTGAAATAAATTTCTTAGTCATAGTGATCTGACTGCTTATTAACATTGCACAAAGAAGCAATACAAGGGATATTGATGACAGACTTCGTAATTTTTAGCTTCGGTGAAGTGACAATGATTATCACCGAGTTGGCACCTCCCATCCCAAACTTCCGCCAACAGGAGGACTTGAGACCTTAATCAAATTTAAAGTGTATCAGCTGCACTACACGACGGGTTTTAGTGGCATCTGAGCTCTAAACCACTAATAAACAGAAGCAAAGTCAACCTTAACCATAATCCAGTAGGCAATCGTTGTCACCATAAATCACTACGAACGTCTAGTGTACATAAGTTGAAAATTAAGGCAGTATTGTGTAAGCTATGGGATGTTAGTCCATTGTAACTTGTATACACAAATGCATATAATTTGGCCACTTCAAACGACAAAAATATTTTTATAGGAAGCTATCGCGTCTTTTACAATTCTGCACTTCCATTCGAAATATGCAAAAATGAATAAGCTATGATCGGTGCTTCCTACAGGATGCTTTCAACATTATGTCTTCTGTTATCATATAAGTTACATCCTACGCGAACATTCTTTGTATCTTTATCATAACTTTATTTGCTTTTGTCTTTTCAAATAAACTATTTATAAGTACAATGCATTATTTTTTGTTCGCAAGAGCTACATAAATATTCTGACAAAAATTATTGCCCAATATGCATTTATTATTTACTTTTTATGAAATGCAACTGAAGCAGCCTTTCTACAGATTATACGCACTGGAGACAACAGATTAGTTGTTGAAATTTGACCTAAGTTAAATAAACATAATAATTTATATTTACCACTCAATAATTCATCCATACACTTTTTAATTATTTGGCATATATCTTACAGCAATATATAAGAAACGAAGGAAGTAGTTGAATGCGTGTAAACCACAACTGACAATTTGTATTCATTTATTTTCTAAAATCAATTAAGTTTTGAGGATTTTTTTCAAAAATAATAATCTGAAAATTTGAATAGTAAAAAATATATAAACTATGAATTTTCAGACATTTTTAAATGAAAAATCTGATTTTTCCTCCTCTTTCTTAGGATTTAAAGCATATTCTTTCTAAATATGTATGCCAAAATATATCTTTCTAAATATGTATGCCAAAATATATCTTTCTAAATATATCTAATAAATATATATTTCTAAGTATGCATTCTATCTATAGAATTAAATTCCAAACTGCTTCTTATTTTTAATTCAGAGTTGTTATTTTTCATTTGAATAATGTACGACAAGGCGGAAAACTATGGTATTCTTCTGGTGTAATTTAATAGCATTCTATTTGTGTGGTGTGAAATGGATAACGCACCATATTTTATCAGTAAAAGAACTTTATTTAAAATAGTGCAGTTACACATTAACACTAGATGCCTACAGTCTTGGTGGTTAATGTTATTTAAAAAAGTAGATGTTTAATGCAGTGTCAATATAGGTATAAACAATTTATACAGAACCATCTTCTCACTTCATTTTAAAATTACAAAATTAAAAGCGAAAATAGTTTATTGAGATAAAAAAATTTAAATTATTTTTTGAAACAAAATTATTAGCATAGAAAACTCTTGCATAATGTGCTGAAGTTTTCTTCCCTAACCATGTTTCCCTAACGCATTAATAATTTCCAATAATTAACAAATTACTCAAGTTTCACTTGTCAAAACTAAAGAGTCTTTATCGAAGAATACATATACATATATATATATGACATTAAATATTTCTGATATTTAAACATGCATTACATTTTATAATTGTAATATAATCTTTATTTTTCTCTGCATATTGACACTGAGCGTAATGTAATATCTTAATCAGTCAAATCGTTATAAAATCTTAATATGTTTCTGTGTGTGTTTTATTCGGATATTGTTGCTCCAAGGAAGTCGAAAGCATCAGCGAAGGTTTTTGCAATTTAAAAACAAAGTAACATGACGAGGATGATTTTCTAATGATTATTTTCTCTTTTAAATCTCATTCAAGCTCTCTTATACGATTAATTTTTCTCTTTGATACAAGGTTGGGCTGAAGCTCTACAATTCCTTTGTATAAGAATCCATAATGAAAATCAAGATTTTTTTAACCCATATATCGTTCATCTTGATATTTGAGATTTACGACGGAGAAAATGTGACTCAATAAGATAGCTGTGATACAAATATGAATGTAAATTATTTTTCATTCTTAGAAGGAAGACATAATCTTTGTTGTGTTCTTTCTCTACAATTATAGTTCTACTCGCCAATGAAAAAGGAATGTATTCAGTTGGAAATAACGAAGGTAATCAGGTTCAGATGTAGCAGTATCTCAGCTGTATTCTCTAAAATAATCATTACGAAACTTCCCCACTATCTAAAGCAGTTCTTCAATAGAGTTCTAAGTATCTAAAACAGTTATTCACTAGGGCTCTAAGTATCTAAAGTGGTCTGGAGACTAATGTCTTCATAATTGTCTCGTAGGCGTCATGAAGCCTACTGCTTCACGGACAACAGTAGAGCTCTAGAGATTTGTTTTTAATACGTAGTTCATATTCACTCCTCGAGAGAATTCCAGTAATCGTTAGAGAATGAACGCCACATCGTTTGGAGTTATAGTTTTCGAATTTGTTTTATCTTTAGAAACCTAGAGGGCTCAAAATGATGAAGAAAATTTAGGAAAACGTCCTGAAAATAAGTAAGATAGTATGAGTAATCTTGCAGTAAATATTATTGAACTGTGGATGCATCAATAAGCGAATGCGTTGAATCCTCTAAATTTGAAATAAAGATGTATTTGTCTTTCTCATGGTTATTGAATTTGTTCTGATAGTTGTGTATACTCCGGTTGCCTCCTCAGCTTATATTTCTTCATTGTCACTAGAAAGAATTTCGAAATTACAAGCATCATACTTAATGGCCATATAATATTGACCCCCGGTCAGTGTCTAACTTTCCAAATGTGAAGTTAACAAAAAATAAATATTTTTCAAAACATATATAAACAAAATAACATAAATAAAAATATTACAAATGATAAAATAAATTGTTTCCATAATTCCTTACAATTTTCAATTGTTTCTAGAAACCTTTTTACTGGAAAGGGATCTTATCATTCAAAGATATTATTAGATCTTTTTGTTTCTTATAACTTAAATAATATGAATTTATCCCATTAGAAGTGTATAATACCAAATGATTGATTACCAACTTTTGCTAATCAATATTGTTTTTCATAACTGACACATACAGTGAAAATTCAAAGCATCCATATATCGATAAAAATGATACAGCTGTTATAAATATATAAATAATGATTAAAATGATAAATAATGATATAGTCAGTTTAAACCATTACAACATTGATTCTAATAAATAAAATATATTTATATTTTATCGTGTAGTAAAAAATTATTTTTATCACACAGTATTATCTAGTTATTTACAAAGGCAACTGTTTTCCATTTGAATTATAAGAATATGGACATTGACAATAGTTTACCTTTTTTTAAAAATTTAAACTACATTTTCAATCGTATTACATAATTTCATAAACATTTTTAAAAAATAATAACTAAACTACTTTTAAAATTTTTATTTTAACATGTTGATCATCCAGTATACTACATTCCGTCGAAATCAAATGTTTATCCAATAATACTTAAATTTTACAGGCCTAAATGGTATGAACGTGAACCAATGATAAAGAATGGACTAAATCATGTTGTGATAAAAAAAAATAGCTTCTAAACAGTTTTCTAAAATACCAATTTCAAATTCCATTAGTTCAGCAAAAACATTTTCTCTTTTATATTTAAATATCTTAACTGCCATTGATTCCCAAAAAATTCATCGTAGTCTAATTTTAAAATTTGTAAATAAAATATGCCATATCTATCATGTATTTTTAACATTATATTTTTATTCCATTTTGTTAAAAATAATTTTTTGTGTTTAGATTACAAAGAACGAAAAATGCTCAAAGTGACATACATCCCATGTAAGATTATTTATAAACTAGACTTTCAAAAAGAGCATATGCTAAAACGGTGTTTTTCAATCACATATTTTCATTTTTAAAAATCCTTCTAGCTCAAAGTCTCTTGAGGGCTTATGCTGAAATATTTCCTAGGATCTCTCCTAATATTTTTCAAACCTTTGCTCTTTATCAGTGAAATCGTAACCTTATTTTGAATCGTTATTGCATATTTTTTATTTAGATACACATTCCTTACTTTATTGAATTTAAATGGTAAATATAAACGCTGATGAATGAATATATCGTGAAAATTATATATATCCATCGCTGTCGCTTTTTAAATATACAAAAGGACGAAATAAAATGTAGTCTGATTCATAGAGAAGATACCGTCAAATATGTCTTTCCAAAGTGATTTGTATTTCTTTCTAAAGTTGTTTCTATATTTTAAAAACCTATTTTACGCTTTCAGTCAATTGCTTGAAAGAACAATTTTATACATTTTATTTCAAAACATCATTCTTGAATTCCATAGCTTCGGATATTCTTGGTTTATCTCTTGGTTCTTGGATTGCTCTAGGCTTTGGAATTGAAAGCAAGTATTTGTGTGTATTATTCTTTAAAAATGTCTGAAATTTCTCTGTATGTAATTGTATCTTCCTATTCTTTAAAAATATTATTATTTGGTAGCATTAAAAATAAAAATAAAAAAAAGAATGCGTATAAGAATTCAAAAAATCAATATTTATCTCAATATTATATCTCATACGTAACAAGAAACGGTTAATTAAAAACAAATATTATCAGATTTTGTTACTTTATCGTTAGTATTCATTATCAGAGTCGTTAATTTTAGAATAATATTTTAATAGAGTTTAAAATGTTTTTATTCATTATGAAAGAGTTTACCAATTGATTTTGTTTTTAATTATATTTGTTGTATATGTCATTCATTTAAAATCACATATGTGTTGAATATATATATCAGTTCTCTAAACTGATTTAATTACTTTGCTTTCATTCTACATGAATCAGATCATTCAAAAAGTATTTAAATTATAAAGTAACCAAAAAAGATTGACAATTTAATTTAATTCATTTAACAGTACTTAAAGTTCATAAATTACAACAGTGGTTGAAAGCATCTTTCTAGAAATTAAATTAGTTTCATTTCAGAACAATACGTATGAATACATACCATGTAAAATTTTACTTCTAAAAATTTTAATTTTTTGTGTTGCGAAGTTTTTGAGAAGCTCCAATTATTAATATGTTTCTTGTACAGTTATGTAAAGCGAGAATGATTTGATAAGAACTATTTTTTGATAAAACTATTATTTAAATCTGGGTGACAAGATAATTTAAGATTATATTTAATAATTAAAAAGAGAGAATTTCGAATCATGAGAGAAATATGTGTGGCTTTTGCAATGCAGTTGAAAAATTTACAATGGCTTAATAATAATGGTCAGATGTTGTAATATATTACAGATGAAAACCATAGAATATATAAAGAAAATGATGTTCACATAAAAAATGATATTGCATATATGCGCAGTGCTTTCCCTCATTAATTTAATATACACAAGGAGAAAATAAAATACCAACTCCCAATAGGGGTCGTGCTAGATAACCGAAGCTTGAGAGGCTTGTTTGTACATCTGAAAGATTAGGTCTGTTCACATTTCGAGCTAGAGGAATAGTAGCGGTGTTACTAGAACTATTAAGAAAATACCAATCACGTTTTCTTTAAAAATGAGGAGGGATCTTCGTGACCAGTATTCACCTTCTAAATGAGCAGATATATCGAGAACTATATTTGTGTTTTGAAATTTCTTTAAGGAGACGAAGAAGACAGTATCAATCACTTACTGAGTTTCAACCCCAATATGTTATTGGGCTACGAGAAAAATGGGTGTTCTTTTCATGATATTGTGCAAAGATGTGGTAGAAATGCATGCACTTCCAATGAATGTTCTTAGTAGTGGTCACGGGAATGTACTATTTCGAAAAGATCATGGTCTGATCTTATACAGAATTCTAATGAAAGGTAAGACCTGCATATTCACTGCATTATTATGGAACTTATGTATATGCAGCAGATATTCCAGAGATAGAGCTCCAAGCTGGACACCGTGCAGCATTTGTACTATTAATACCAAAATACTGTCATATGCAACTTTGTTTCTTCATACTTAGTCAACTATATGCTAGTTAGACGAAGGGGTTTCGGCATTTGGGACATGTCGTTTGCAGTGTATCCATATACTGAACCTCCACTAGGAGTTATGATGTACGACAGCAGCATTCTAGGACATAACAGCAGCATTCTCTTTGTTATCCCAAGAGCCTTGACTGTAATTTTGCATGTCAGACTGGTGATTCAAAAGGCTGTGATTCTGTTCTTCATCACTATTTCAGGTGACATTTTGCAGCAGGTTACCAATGGTCTTCATACGGATTCCATATTACAACATGCTCTATACTATGTCGGAAAATTGCCTTAGCATACAGGATAACCAAGATAATTTTTCCATCAAACCCGCTTGGGTCATTATTAGGCTACCATTTCAAGGTCATCCTCGACCAGAACTGATTATTGCTGATTTGACTGATGAAGTGCAACATACATAACAATATATCTAACGAAATGCCTAACAACGCATGTACAATAATCTTCATGCATGTTTGTATGCTTACACTCAAAATTATGGTGACTACAGTGGTTATTAACTCTAAAAGTACCTATATTTTGGAGAACCTAGAGATACCGTTAGCGATCAATTTCACTGCAATAAGAAATTGAGGATAAAAGATTGATTTCTAAAGTAAATGTAAATATAAAAAAGTCGAAGAAAATTATTTTAAGCAATTTAAAGTACACTTAACATTTTTATCAGTAAGATAACAATAATACATTTTGAACAAAATAAAATACACATGCTTTCAGAAAAAAAATCATTGCATTCTTATTAAGCACTTATTTTTCAGTGTAGTTACTAACACGCCATTTACAGCAAAATGGTATTATACACCCATCTTGTGATATTTTCTATAAATGAATTTAACACATGGTGATCATGATATACATTTCTTTGATTTTATTTCGAGTAAGAAGGCATGATGCTCATTTTTTTGACTAACATTGTGACAATTGCTTTTCGTTAATAATGTTTATATGAGGAATCTTCGAGGAATTAGTGATACATTGCATGTCGAATAAAATTTAGGAAGTTACAGTTGCAATATCCAAAAATTATAAAGACATGTTAACTTTCTCCTTGGAGCCGATCACATCACATACAATCAGCTCAACATCTACGCTACTCTGAGAGATGTGCAAAAAAATAACAATATTGTTGGAATTTTTTGGAATTATCAGCTATCTTAACGTTTGTATACAAAGTTGTTCAAGATAGATGCTTTATTTATTTATATCGAAACACAGTAGAATGGGTATAGACTCTTACAAGAACTCTTTTGTATTTTTCCAAATCAGTTGCAATTCTTATCAATTTAAAAGTATTGCAGCCACAGAAGCTTACGTTTTCAGTAAAGTATCCGTAAGCGTAAGAGATGTAAAACCATCTGTTGTTATGACATTTTTACATAAAAACGGAATCTTTTCTTTCATAACGCCATCGTTACTAGACTTTCATAACGATATCTTCACCGGGACGTCTTGTCCCCCTAAACATAAATTTGTCTTATAGTGATTGAGACACCAAGTCGCTTCAATTTTGCATTTGTTCATTCTGATGTTAAAACACAGGTTTTTTTTTTCTTTCTATTCCGTAGTTCCGTTTTTTCAGAATCCGTAGTTCTATTAATTATGATAATTGGGTACGTATAGCGTTTAATCATTACATATTAAAATTGTAAACAAATGGGACACGTCTCTGATGGCAAAACATCATTGGGTGCGGAAAACAAACAGATAATGACATTTTGATTTTGCAGAAATATTACGGTTTGGCTGTTCTTCGAAACACAAAACGTCTCTTGTCATATGGTTAAAGGACAAATGGTTAAAGTTGTAAGGACAATTTATTTTCATTAACTATCAACAAATGCTAACCCATAGCATAGATTATGTCCATTTAGCGTGGAAACTTCGTTTAGATATAATAAAGCTTTATTGTTCGAAAAGGCTTATTTACACAAAAATTCACTTCCTGAATCTATTATTCTCATTATATAGCCTATATTTATAAATTCAAATTACTTCTAAAAATTCTAGAATTTAAAATTCCAAAACAATTAACTGATAAAATGATGCAGAAATGTCTACGCAATTATGATATAGTGCTGAATTACATTTAAATTATATTGAAAATTATAGAGAAAAATACATTTAAGTGTTTCTCAAAATGTGTTTTAAATGGGATTTTGCTACAATTTTCTAAAAATCCACTTTAACCATAAAGCTGATAATTGCACAATAGAAATGAATCTATTTTCTACGCAATGAACCTATTTCTTGTCTAATTAGTATTTACAAATTTTAGATAAAGCGAAAAATTTCTTAAAAGTTATTGGAAATTTAAATCATAAAATTTTAAAAATTTATTCAATTAAATTTTTAAATACTATTCAGTTCGGTGTAAAAAATGATATAGGTTTTAGAACTCTGCAAATTTGCAAAGTTGTAAATGCAGTAAGGGTTATGCAAGATGTACATAACTTCTTATTGTAAATAGAGCAATTGAATATTAATTGCTCACACATAATTAATTATATTTGTAAATTTGATTTCTCTAGATAAGCTGATAGAAAATACATAGATATCTTAATGTTAAAATTTTACTTCAATTGCTTTCAAAAATTACGATGTTTAAGTATAGCTTAAAATAGGTTCTTTTTCTTCCTTGTTAATGGTGTTTCTGTTACCTTATATAAACTAAATCATTTCTGGCATGACACAACATTTCTCCAGTACCGTTACTGACATACCAACTACTTAGAAATCCCTGCATCATTTATGGTAACGACTAATGAAACGCTAGTAAATGATTAAATGAATTTTAAAAAATGATATCCTATAGCCAATAAAATGAACAGATGTGCTTGGCGAATCTCGTTTTCTACATCGCTGGAACAATAAGATTATGGTGTGACAAGAATGATGACAATTACACGAATTAAACATGATAACATTTACACGAATTAAACATGATAACATTTACACGAATTAAACATGATGACATTTACACGAATTAAACTACGTTCAGATGTTATCTAAACAATAGGTTTTGTCGAATTAATGATCTACGACGCGAAGGTGTAATGTGTTTGCTTACCCGTATGCAGCAAATTGATTAAATGTCTGAGTCGTACATCCATGATATACTTCGACTCATTTACTCGTACATTTTAGCTAATTTAAAGTGAAATCTTGCTTTCTTTATTCTTTTCAAAATGATAGCCCTGAATTATTTTGAAAAATAAAAGTTTCGATTTGGGATCAAACTTCATAATCTTTATTTGACTCACCGATGCATTCTAGGCGACAATATTCTTCAATATGGATTCAGGCAAAACAGCTGATACCATGTTTATTTTCTACCATATTTTTCTTACCATTCGGAGTAGTTTCTGTTTTTCTTTCAATCCGCATGTATATTTGTCACATAATTACTCCCCAAACATGCACTACTTGTTTTATACCAGTCGGCATATTCAATATTGTCACTTCATTGGTAGACAACCGTTGGTGAGTAAGGGAATTGCTATATATAAGCGGCATTGCTTAGTTGAAAAATAGATTTTACACTACTAAATTATCTCACAAAGAGTAACGTATTCATATTCAGTGTATTAATTAATTCGTTGCAGTTTATTTTTTAAGAAGTGAAAATTATTGGAAATATATTGCGACAATAGAAGCCAACCCAAATCATGACACTCCTACCTCCAAAATTTATTTAGAAAAGATACTTTTTTTTCCATAAATCTCTTCGATAGTAATTAAATCCATGTGGACCATACAAGTTAAAACTTTTTTAAACATTCAATATGATCAAAACAAAATACAGATATATCACTGTCTACATATCATTAGAATATGTATGTAAAAACGGAATAATGCATTAAAATAGGAATCAATCTGTAGACCGTGTTCATGCCCTTTTATTTTGCTGAACTACACCATGCAACTTTAATGCTTCATAGTTAATTAATGTCAGAAAACCCATCACGTCTATTGGTATGAGATTATGATTGACCGACTTATTGATTCTACTCAGGATTAGCTGGCATTGTCGTCTCATTTTGCTTGTAGATATCGCTGAATTTAAGATGCAATCATCAAATTTTTATTTCCTCGCTTTGAATGAATGTCCTTGGAGGATCTTTGCGTGCTTTTAAAGCTCTCGTCTACCACCCATTTTGATTTCGTGAACGTAGTGTTAATCCTATGGAGCCCCTACAACTGTCCTCAATTCTGTACTATTTTGTCCATTTGAGTGCAAAACAAATATACCCGAAAGAGTTAAAAATAATAAAGAGTTTTGCAAAGTCACATATTTTTTTTCCTATTTTCAAAAAAATAATTTAGAACATTTTTCCAGACCATTTAATCAACAAAAGAACTATTAAAATAAGGGTAAAAATATTTTTAACAAAGAAAAAATTTGGAAGAAAAAAATCTAAGTCCAGAGAAAACTTTGTTATTTTTTTAATCTTTCAGTTGAACGTTTTTGCATACCAATAAATAATACACTAAAGATTTATGGACAATAATAAAAATTTCACAAGAATAAAGTTAAATTCACGAATCTAAAATGGCTGTTAGACAGGAGCCTTTAGATTGCCTTTTTAAATCAAAATCCTTAATACATTCCTTAAATATGTACACGTATTTTGTTATGTAATAATAGCTTATCTCAGTCGAACGCAAATCTACTAGTTTACTTTTTCCCCAGTCAGTTACTAATGGTTACGCATTATTGAAACTGCTAAAAACAAGTTTTTCATAGCCTCACTCAGTGTCTAAATGTACGATTGCAACAGAAAAAAAGTTCAGTCTTAGTTATGTTTATTTATAATTGATGTCGTTCATGTACGACATTCTTTTGTTCTTTAAGATATTTTTCCACTCAAATACTATAGGAATATTATATCAAATTTCTTAAGATTCTGTCAACAATAACTCAGTTATATAATTAGAATTGTTAAAAACTCACTATGATTTTATATCTTTGTAATATTTCTTCTATATCCTCTTAATACATATATTAATCTCATTGAACTTATTTTGAGTTAAGAGATATGGATTGTGAAACATAATTCTAATTATCCATAATCTTAGTATCTTTCACCGGTGTCGGTGTAAAATTTGTAGGCTGAAATGCGATTTTAATGTGAGTAAAATTTAAATACATTACAAAACTTACTCGATTACTGAATGAAAATATTTCTTACTTCGTATTCGAAATGCTCCTCTTGCGAAATCGGGAAGAAACTTAAAACAAAAAACCAAACAAAAACCTGCTGTGGCTTTTGAAGCATGTCGACCGAAACATCTACATCTCTTGGGACAACGTTTACATCCTGAGAAGTCACTATCTCGGAAAAAGGCTACTTTCTTTCTGAAAGTTACTTCACGGCTGTTATGTGTAAATGGATCTTTTCCTATTTCTTTTCTTTAACCAGATAAGAATAAACACGAACCTTTATCAGATAGGTAGGCTTGATAGAAACCAGCATCAATGGATATCCTCTATACCTCTCTGATACATGTATTTATTGGTCAAAGGAACACAGTTTAAATATAAAGAAAAATGGTAGTAGTTCTAAAGTTTTAATCATTCATATTGATTCAGCCAACCGAGAATGTTAGCATTTCATTTAATCATTTAATTCTTCATTTAATGTACTACTGACTTTAAGAATCTTTATAAAATGATGAAAAGTACATTTTTTTGTGTGAGGCGAATTTTTCATAATTAATGAATTTGTTTAGTAAAATGTTTATATTTTTTTTTTTGCTTATTTTTTTATTTCGCATTTTACAAAATATATTTTAAATGTCAATTAGCATAAAAACAGTTAAGTTATTTCCTCGACTACAGTGTATTGGGCACTGATGCAATCGTTCATCATAGATCTTTGTGAAAACAATTTAATGAGCCATAAATTGCTTCAACATTATTTTGTTTACTTCACATAGAAGGAAGTTGAGAAGAATGAGGATCTGAGTCAATTGTCTGTCTTATCACTGAATTTCGAATCACTAACAGGGAAAGTATATGTTAAAAAATGAGTTTGTTCATTTATGACTTTTCTGCATTATATCACATTGCTAAGTATAATTTACCAAAATAGTTGCATCCAGTAGGAGGAACTGTTTGAGTATTATATTTATTTTAATTCCGCTATATCACTTATTATTCCGTTTTGATTTCGAGGCCGTGGTTGCCCAGTGGTCATGTTTTCAGATTCGTTGCAGGCGATTTTAGTTTAGTCGCGGGTTCGATACTTGGATTCTAAGGACCCACCGTGTAGTCGGGGAAGGTGCACGTTAAATTTGTCAGGGCCCAACGTCCTACCGTTGGTGTGGTGTGGACGTTAGGAAAGGGGCTTGCCAGTTCAAGCGCCATCCTCATCATTTGACCGAAGTTCAAAATTACGAGGTCCATGGCCAATAATCCTCTTGTTGTTTCTAGTGCAATGTTAATAAAAACGAAACCAAACTCCATTTTGATTTCAGTAAAGAAACCTTTAATTTTCTGTCTGACAAATAACTATTGAGTCCAGTTAAAGAGAGCTTTTTTCACTCTTTGGTTTCGGAATATAGTCGAATATGTAACATTTATATTTTAATGAAATATTGCATGATTTAAAATTCAGTAGAATCACAAAATGAGTACTTCTCTATGTTAATCTTTTAAAGAATTTCATATACTTCTCGTACACCTAAGTGCGCAAGGTTATGTTTGATTGAAAATATTTATTTATTGATTTATTAACGTCTCCCTAGAAGCAACACGAAAGCTATTGGTGGCGGACTTCGTAATTTTAAACCTCGGTGACGTGATGAGGACGACACCTGAGTAGATATCTCCCTCTACTAACTTACACGCCACACCAATGGTAGGACATTGAAACTAATAAATTAAATGTGCATCAGCCTCTGCTTCACAATGGATCTTTAGGGACATCAATGATTGAACCAACGACTCCTCGTAAACAGTCGGCCACGAGTCAACGGCCATGATCACTAAGTTACCACGGCCAATTGATATGAAAAACTATAACTCCGAGTTTGAGTTATTCAAAGACAGGGTAGACCTAATAGATGTCTATGGACCACATCTAGGATGCTAAGAGGTTTTTTTTGTGGCCCGTCAAAACTAAAAAATGTACATTTAATTGAGATTTCCCTCCTGTAAGTAAAAATCATTCAAATCTAAACTAACTAGGTCTATTTGCAAGGCAAGCAGGAGATGGCAATTTTTATCATTTCTATTTATTAGATTAATAAAAAGTGCTTGATAGTGTTTCAGCTAAGAATATGGATCATCTATAGAGTTCGGAGGATGAGGTCACATGATGATTTCAGGACATTACAAAAGTTGAGCCTAAATTCAGTCCGTTCTCTTATAGCATCACTTGACGCAGGGCTTGAGAAGCTGTAGCTTAAGTTTTCTGACTTGTAATCAGATCCCATTGTGAAAGAAATATTTAATGTCAAGACATTAGTTGGATTTTGAAAACTTTTGTCAGCTGAAAAACTTCCATGTATGAAGAACGTTAAGAGGAAAGTCTTTTTTTTATATTTGGGTCTACATAAGTTTGTGATCAAAATTTGTCTTGCTTG
Source organism: Nephila pilipes (assembly GCA_019974015.1). NCBI lineage: Eukaryota > Metazoa > Arthropoda > Arachnida > Araneae > Nephilidae > Nephila > Nephila pilipes. Next base: position 15,585 of record BMAW01081378.1, read on the forward strand.
AAAATCAACAAGAATAAATAAAGATGTTCTTTGATAGACAATAGCGGTAGAATATGATAAGAACTCAAGATCTATCTTATTCATGATTGCAAAAAAAAAAAGTTGAAAAAAATTGTAATAGGATATATTTTTCTCAGTAAACTGATTCTAAAATTAAATAAATCTTCAGTTACAGATGCTACGAAATTAACACAAAAAATTGAATAAAACTGTCTGTATTCCATTTAATTTACATTTACTTATTTCTTATAGTGCAATTTTATAACATTATTGACGTTAACTAACGGATTAAATCATTTTAAGAGGTTTTGCCCACAGCTGGCCTCAACTTTCACAAAATAGGCCTCAAGCCAAAATGATTGTCCACCTTAAGACATACAATATGCACTCAATGATGATTTAAAAATCTAGAGTATTCTACATTAATTGATAGAAAGGTTTTGTAGCCTTTATTTCTTTATCGCATTACCTTAATTCTATTTTATTTCTATTTTATACCTGTAAAAACATACACAAAATGAGGCTTACAGTTAATTTTCCTTACATCCAATTAAATATTTAATTAAACATGTGGAAATTTAATGAAATTTAAATTTAATTAAAAATAATTTATATCTTATTTTTATAATGAATGTTTTATTTAATAATCATTAAATTTTATAATTGTTATATTATTATAAATATAAAGTATAACCTTTATTTATGTAATAAAGAAAGGTGAAAACAAGATATTGTTTTCTTTGCGTATTTCCATTAATATATTTACTTATAAGAATAAGATAAATGTATTTATTAATATTATTAAAATGCTTAAATCCTGACCTATTTATCACATATAACTATTTGGGCTTCATGTACAAACTATTCATTTTCAACACAGAAAGACTAACACAGCGAAGAAATAGACATGTCATAAGACGTTGAAATTAACCCTCATTCTTTTTAATATATTACAACAGTGTAAGTTCAGCAGTACCGTAGACGTTTCCTGTAGAATAAATTTTCCTGTATGACTTACAAACTTTCTGAAAAGAGTATTATACACACAAATTAATCAGCAAGAAGAGATGTAAGGTTGAAGTCCTTGAAAGCAATTTGCTTATTGCTAGCTGCAAAATAATGTCTTTTAGAAAAGAAAAAGAATTGCGGTGGAATATAAATTATTTTCGTGGACAGTGAATTATTGTGTAAGCAAAGTTGTATAAACGAAACCATACCTTTAACCCTTTCACTACCGAAGGGGGAAAATGGAAATGCTTCCCTGGACCAGCGGCTTTTTCCCGCAGAGTGTCACGCTGTGCCCAAGTATTTTTAGACTAACAAAGCGATTCCCATTCGAATTTCCGACAAGCAAGAAAGAGATAAAAGCAAACCAAAAGTAATCGAGCGCTTTAAATCATGTCATCACATTTAAAGAGTTACGACGCAACGCATGCCCAAACCATCAAGGTCAACATTCCAAATACCCTTTCTATATAGATTTCATGGTATTGTAACGTCCTCTAGTAACACTTAAGAATTCAAATAAAACATTCTCATCGAGAGTCTGTATTGATGCGCTGGTCTGTAGCAGACACTCTCGAAGCATGTCAAATGTGATACAATGGGCACAGAGGAGTAAACATATCACATGTGATACGTTGGGAATGAATGGGGTGAAAACATTATGTATGAAAGTATACAAGCAAATTAAATTGAGGAAATCTTATTCTAACTATAATTTACTACTCCAAAATGAAACATGTACTTACAGTAGGAATTGTCATTTTGTTACATTTCAATTCTTGTAAATTATCTAGAATAATATTTTCACTATACAATATTTGTAAAATACATTTATTGGCTGATAACCTTTAATCAAGTTATTCTTAATCTCTCACCTCTTGTGATCTAAATTTCCATCTAAATTATTTGACAGTTCTTGAAGATCAAATGATAAAAGTCGAAAGAAATATTTTTTCTGTTAGATGATAAACATCTATTTGTTATTTTTCATCGTAAATCATCCATATATTTAGATTTGAAAATTTCAAAAATCAATTTACTTAAATAATATTAATGAAACAAAAGAACTTGAAAAAATATGTTTTAAATTATATTATTATGGTTATTTAATACATTTTGAAAGCTTTTTTTAAAATTAAATATTACTTTAAATTTTTAATTCATTTGGATTTAATATTTTTAACAATGTTCTTCCAAATTATATCAAATTAATTTTTAACGTTTTCAGAGGTAATTGTAACAAAAAGTAAAATCAAAATAACATTTTGAATTAATGCATAGTGGAAATTTGGAAAATTCCATTTATTATAGTATTGTAGGCATAATTAAACTTTAAACTCTAGAATTAAATTATCCTTTACCACTCTTTTGTTGCACCGTCAATGGTAAACGAACGCAACAATTTTCGTCAAATAATGTAAGTCCGTTTGATGTCAAGAAACTAAAAAAATCAAAATTTATCTTTTTTTACTGAATCAATTAGTTGATATTAGGTACGGAACTATATATTTTGTTTTTCAATTGAAAACATTTCTATATCTCTATGAAACTTCTATAGAAAAATACAGTAAAATAAAAATCTAATCTCTTTATGTAATCTTGAACGTTCACTTCAGGTATATAATTTCAAAAATAATCAGAGAATTTCTATTTACTAATAAAATCAATACTTCCTAGAATTGATCAATAACAACCTTTAAAAATGTTATTACTGTAATTCTACCTTGTTCACCTTCGAAATACTGCTCTCATGCTTCTGTGTATTATTTTCAGCTTTCACATAACTGTTTAACCCTTGAGCACTAGTGTACGTATAATTTACATTTGGTTTTTCTTTATTGGTTTTCACATTGCATTTCCTTCCACCTATATACTTGTTTGATTTTGAATGCTTCGAAGCGTCACTTAGTAGGCTGCATACAAGTGGTTTGAATTTTTCGTCTACGATTCATTTGTCTCGCTTAATGAACTCAAACTCCCCACGTGAATTTTACTTGTCGCTAATTATATGCGAAAATTAGTCCAAGTAAATTTTACGTGACGCTAGTAATACACGACTTTTTAAACACGCAATTTTAGCGTAGTACTAGTGACAGAGCCTTTATTTTTAAATTTGTGAATGGCGTACATAAAAATGTTTTGATTCTTATTTCATATTGTGTTGAAGAAATGTCCAAACGATGCAATTACATAATGCTGGAAGAAATTCAAGAAATGAGCTTGGTATCTGAAGATAGTAAAAGTGGCAATAACGTTGAATTTGATGGAGATTGTGGAATGATAGTGATGTTGATCTGGATTATATTTCTGATGATAAAATAGAGAGTGATCCCGATTAAGTGATTCATTCTCCGATACAAGAACTTGACTGCACATGGACTGAAGTAAAAAAAGGAGATTGAATTATGTGTTCAAAAGAAAAAATATACAGATTTCAAATATGCAAGATACAAATAAACAAGGTCATATTATATTTAGGATCCTGACTAAATGAAAGGAATAAATGGTTATGAGTGTTATAACGAAAATGTATAACACTAAACAGAAAACTAGCACAAAAAATTGTACATAATAGACCAGGCCCAGTTGCTAAGGTCTAATTGATTGTTTTAATTTGTTTATTTCCCATGTAGTAAAGAAAGAAATACTCGCACAAAAGCAGAAATAAGCCAAAAATAGATAGGCTATGCAAATATTAGGGATGGTTCAGTAAATAATTTAAATTACTATTAACTGAATAAATTGTTTGGAATATTAATACTAACTTCAGCTTTAAAAGATAACCATTTATCAACAAAAATTATGTTTGATGTTAACTTTTTCTGGTGGAAGGAATAGAGTACCATCTAACTCAAATGTGGAAAGCTACAGTTAGTGAGCACCAGAAGTCATGTGCCTCTGCACAGACATATAATTGTATTGGTAACTAATTATTATGTAAAATATTTTTCAACTGTGTAGAGTATAATAAATTTAAAAGGCAAACGACTTTCCTTATATTTAAAACCAATATTAATGTAATATAAGCACATGAGCACGTAACTCTTACGTATCTCTAGATCGATACTTGTGTTACGTGTCTCTAAATTGATCATGTGTCCCTAAATCGATAATAAACCTTGTATTGCTTCTCAATACGAAGTTAATAAACAATCCCAATCACAATCAATGAAGGTCTCAAATGGGGATTTCTCCAGCAAAACACAGATTTTAATGTTGTCTCACTTTTTTGGAGTTGACATTTCGAAATCTGACTGAAAATATTGCTCCGTCCGAAACAAATTGTACTTTTCACCGACAATAACGAAATGGATGCCAGATGCCTCAGCATCTTCATTAGGTTTCCTACCAGACTCAGAAAATAAATTTTATCTCCTAAGAACACTTACTTAATATTCAGCGTCTATTCCAGAAACTTTTAGATCCTACTTCTTAAGATATTATTGATTTGTTTGAATCAGCGTTGTTCAAGGGAATCAATTCACATTACATTTTTCCCTTTTTCCGTAATATTAATAATGACCAAGTTTGAGGAGAATTTTTAAACACCTGACTACTCCAACAATAAAAAAAATTTGTTCACGCACTTTAAATATTACTATTACTATTTTATTGAGAGATTATGACAAATATTTAAAACAGTTAATAGAAAAAGTGTCAACTAAGGATCAACATAAACAGACTTTTCTAATATTTCCATACATATTTTTTTTAAATAACTGATCAAAATTTTTAAAAAAATATTCTTATTGAAATAATAATAATGATACAGTAAATGCGCACACAAAAATTGGTGGACGACCAGTCAATATTTTAAAAATGTCCCTTAAATTTGGCCGTTCTTATCATTATGGAGATAGGGAAAATGCTGAGTGAAGTGATCCCCTTCAAGTCTTACACAAACCATTTTGACGAAAATTCCACAATTAATGGCCTCGTTTTATTGAAGTGGACAGTAATACAATATATCTCTAACATATTCCTCATAAATCTTAGCGAATACATTGAGACTCAGTGAACTTTTTCCAAAGCAATGAAGTGAAATGAAGAAGGTTGAGGTAGTAAGTCTCTATTTATTTCCGTTTCCATATAGTGCAAAATGAAAATTAAAGGTGACGACTCAGATCTGTTACTATTTCAAATGATGTATTCTTAAATTAATACTTGCGTCTTATATAACATTATGTTTATTTGCAGATATTTTAGCATTCTGTTAAGACATCTCTTTAGATCAGAGGTCAGAAAAGTAATCGATATCGACCTCCAGGAGTCGATATTGTATAATTAGGCGTAGATATGATCTAGGGAGTCGATTTGTGGTCATTGAATCAATACTAAAACTATTCAATCACAAATTTATCGACAACAACGCAGTATATACAATTTTCAATTGGAATGTCATTTATAATTACAATATAGTAAGTAAAGATTTTATAAATGATTATAGCATATTTAATTTTTGATTCCTGTATATTTTCTTAAAATAATTATTTATCTTTTTTACTGTTTAAAGTATACGTGTTTCATGATGAGTTCTGATTCTCAGGCTTGTGAGAAATGATTCTTGCTTCGTTTTGCTACAAGATAACCAAAATTAGAGCACAACCTCTTAAATCACGACTGATTTATAAGCTTTACGATTGATCGATGCATTTGCAATGTTCAATGATATTCAAACACATCACCAAGAAAAAGATATTACATTAATTCAATCATGAAAAATTATTTCAAGCTTTCAAGTTAAATTAAATTGTTTAAATCTGCATTGTTACTTACAGATTTTCAATACTTTTAAAACTTACGATAAGTAGATATAACCCACGTAGAATTCGAAATACATACAAATCTTCTCCGAAAACTAAGCGATGATCTTAAGTATGCTTTGGAGATATTAAAAATATAGATATCCCAGAATGGACTAGCACGCCACTTCTGCTCATGTTGAAAATGACGGCAGTCATTTGCAAGATAAAGTCATTGAATCATTAGTTGACCTTGAAGAAAAGCTGCTTCTTAATAATTTAACTGTCAGTGAATTTTGTAGGAATATAAATATTACACAAAATTATCCAAAACTGGTAATACGGCATTTTCCTTTTTAATTGCATTTCCAAATTCATGTATGTTTTAATATGGCTTCAGTCATGTTAATTCTATTTTAACAAAGAGGAGAAATAAGTGGAATATGGAGCTGTAAGGTGAAGTAAGATTGAAATCGACAAATTTTAAGCCAAATATTTTTAATCTAGCCAATAGTCATCAAGTACATCCTTCTCACTCATTTTTTTAAAAATTTGATTTTGTCAAAATCAAAAGAGAAAAAAAAACTTACTGTTTCTTGAATGATTTATTTTATTTAAGAAACAGATAGTTTTTTTTTTTTTTTTTTTATAACTTTTTTCATGATATTTCTAGAGGGGTCAATAAGAGAATTTTAAAATTGTCGGGGGTCGATGATCAAAAAAGTTTCGCGGTTCTTGATCTAGATAACGAGGAATAAAAGAAATTGCTGTAAAAAATTAGGGATTGTTATTTGTGGAAATGTAATGAAAATGTTATCGGGTTTCTTACTAATTTTTCAGAAAACGAAGCTCCCATTATTGATTTATGCAAAATGTATTAAGACGAAATTGTGTAAACTTGTACACAGCCATTGAAAATATTGTTCATTCAAATGATATATAATTATATATTTCCCACATTCATCTTATTTTCATACTATACGATTCATTTTACACCTCTTAATGAAACTACTTTGAATAAAATGTAGTACCTCATTTTTTAAAACAAATATTTGAACACGCATCATGCACGTTATCTTACTTTTTAACTAACGTAATCAATATTTGTTTCTTTCTAGATGGAAAATACTATTCTAATTAGATTAAAACTAAATACACACTATTTTTGTTAACACTACAATACAATTTTCTAATTTAAATTTTATAGCAAAGAAATATAGATAAAATAGTATTAAGTTTCATAAAATATCTGGGACAAAAATGGTTCATATATTTTGAAAAGTTTTCAATGTATATAAAATAATAGTTTACTATATTACTCTGTATATTTTTAAATTAATCATGTAGCAAAATGTACGGAAAATTCTTTTTATTACATAATCCGAAATAAAAAAAAAATAATAAAATGAACCAAAACTTGAATTTTCCTTGAATTTTGTAATCCTTATATGAATTACGTACTTGGATGACAAATTATATATGATTCTGAATAAAACTAAGAGAACTTCAAAAACTTATGTTGTAATATGAAAAAAGGAGAAAAACATTCTGACATTTCCATTTTTATTTTACTGTTATCTTTCCTTGAAGATCTCGATGGTTTGTAAGAGTATATCTTTATTGTATCATCTATTTTCTTACTATAGGTTAAGAATTCGATTTCAACGAACATGTTGTCATTTTAGAATATTTTTCCTCTTTTTATAATGGCAGACAAAATAATTCGATCCAGCAACGATAGAATAATAACGAGCCTGTAATATATATATTAAAAAGGCAAAGAAGAGAAAAAAATGAATTCATTATCAAACATACACAGTATCTTGGAATATATGAAGCATTATTTCTGTAAAACATTTAATAAATTTCTTACAATCTTTTGAATTAAACATTTTTTGAGACATCTATACGTAAATGATTTAATAAAATGATTATTTAAGTAACATTTTTTTTTTATCTATCTGAAGTAATTGGTAAAATGTTTTCAATTAATTTCCTCGAATGTGGACTTGAAACATTTGTGAATTGAATTACTATAATGATGTTTTATTACATAGCGTATTTTATGTTCATAAGGAAACCAAAATATAAAACATTTTAAGAGCCTTTTATTTATTGGAAACTAGTAAAACAAAAGTTAGTGAACAACATTTTTACTCTAAACATTTAAAATATATTTTTTTTTAAATTTATTTAATAAGCAAAAATCAAACTCTTTTGGTATCATATATTCTTTAAAATGATATTAATACTAAATTTAAAAAAGGGTACTCAGTTTATAAGCAGATAATGTGATTATTATCGTAGCAATAGTATTTCAAGGAATATATTCATTCACACATAACTGAAATATACCACTTTCAAATTAAAGTTATAAAGAAAGAATACCTTACGAAATTAAAATATTTATATCATTAACTAATTATAAATTCGTTGTGCACAAATATAAGATTATTTCTGAGGAACGGTTTAATAACTTCATGAATAATTTATAAAAAGAAAATTCAAGTTTTTCTATTATAAACAAACGATATTATACTATATTATGAAGATCAATAGTGAAACTTTTAGCTTAAAATTACTTTGCACGATTCTTAAATAATTTAGTTTTAATTATTTAAATATTCAAATATGTTTAATTATATAAACGTATTATTTAGAATTTAGAATAAATATTCTAAAGTGTAAAGATGTATTAAACAGTTATATCATTAAATTTTTTTCTGAATATTCAGCATTTATTAATGTATACTCATAAAAATAAATGTCTTATTAAGGATTAATGAAGTTAGTAATATACTGTTCATAATTATCCCTTTATATTATTAATTAATTTAAAACTTGTTCTGAATCAATATTATCTTAAACTCGTGTAAAAATAGTTTCATAATTTTTTTTTTATTCTTCAAACCAAAATTCCTGGTTTTGTCTCATAAAAGTGAGCAATATATATAATTTTCACTCTTATTATACGTGAAAGATTTTTCAGATTTCATTTATTTTTTTAAGTTTTAATTGAACATATGAAGTATTTAATAATACTTAAATTATTTAAGCATTTTAATTTACTTTTTCATTACAGATATATTGGCTTCAAAAATTTATAGCTATCATAAGTAAAATTATTATATACATAACTTTGTGAAAAACATTTCAAATACTTGAAAATGCTGAAATAATATGTTACACATAACTTCTATTACTATTAATTGTATATATGAATCAAATTGAAAAATATTCTATAGAAAAAGTTAGAAAACCTAATGACTGATTCAAATAGGTTTTACCTATAAATGATTAGTTATATTAAATTATTTTTAGGTATATGCTTTAGATAAGTAAGAGTTAAAATGCACTCATTATGTATATAACATCCTACTTTAGAAGCGACACGAGGAATTGTTTTGGGTGATACGTTGTCAAGTTTGTTAACATTACCTGAACTAATCATACATATTTTTCTTTGAAGCCTTATAAAATCTATAAAAAAGAGCGAATTTCAGCAAGATTTCAAAAATCGCACAGGCAGCTCAATAAAATAGGATTTTGTCCAAAATGTCATGCTATCAAACGGCTGAACTCAAATACAATTTTTCCACTTTTCTTTCCCCACATTTCGTAAATTTTCACTTAATTATGTCTGATTCATAAATAGCCTTCAATGAAAATTTATATAGAATTTAGCCAATAATTAAACAATAAAATGATTGCCTAAATGAGAACATTTCTTAATACGTCTTAACTGCTAAGGCTCCTGTCTAACGGCCATTTTAATTTCATTTACGTAATATTAATACTATAGAATTTCTATGACTGCTCTCAAATTTGTACTATTTAATTTATTTAAAAGGAAATAATGCATCCGAATGAGCAACTAATGATTAAGGCTTCTGCGGATTTACATTTTCTTCCCATTTTTGTAAACTATCTAGGATTTTCTTAAAAAACCATTAAAAAACCATTACCAGGTAATCATTAAAAAAGGTTAAAAGTTATTCTTAAGAATCGGAAGGAAAAAGTAATTCCGAAGTAAACCTTCATTATTGTTTGCTTTTTTTGGAAGCACTCTTATGCATTTTATAAATTAAACGGTAGATATTTGAGAAAAGTAGCAAAAAATCCAAAGGATTAACATTATGTTCATGAAATCAAAATGACCAGTAGATGGAGCCTTAACCACTTGTTCCGAGTGGCATTCAACTAACATAGCCTGTTGACTATCTCGAGTGTCACTCGGGAATTTAATAAATGCATTGTTTTCATTAAATGATTTTTAACAGTTTACTTCAAACGTTGCTTGAGCAATGTATTTGCTTACAAAGACTATCCTAAGTGTTCTGTTCTAAAACGAACTTAGAATTCAAAAGTAAAATCAAATGGGCTGCATCTATCCGATGCCTAGGTACCTGGAAGTAAATAAATCCAAAGAGATTTCAGGAAACATTTACATAATCAGAGGCTCTTTCTACATACCAGGGGAGGGTCTTCTCTTAGATTCGTATTCCCAATTTTTCACTTTTTCCTTTCGATATCTACTTCAACGGGTTGAGAATTAATCTCACTAACAGGCCAGGATTTCCGATTTTCTTTCAACCAAATTAGACCATCCCACCATTTAGAATTTAATATTTGTTTGGGAGTAAATCCACATGATAAAAGGTTGGTAATGTTCATATTTCCTGGTACATGTCACCGTGAAAGAACCCTGTTAGCTCTCTAATATGTTTGACGCGATTTGCAACAAAAACCGACCATTCTCCAAATTCCTTAATCCACCACAAAGCAACAATGGAATACGACCCAGAATGTGACTTTAATGCTCGCCACACCGAGCGCCCTTGTAACGTGTTAACAAGTTTTGCTTCGATACAACAGGCCACAAATTCTAATCTGGGAATGATCAAAGGTTTTACAGTAGCCAGTCTATTTTTAGCGCGAATAAGTGTCACTTTACTTTCACTTCCTAGATCAGATCTATCGAAGACAAATGCAGCAAATGTCCCATTACATACATCTACAAATATATGCAATTCAGATGTTTCATTCAAATTCATAAACCGTGGCGAAGTTACATCTTTCAATAAATATATTTCATTTAACCATTTAGAGAACCGATTAACAACAAAAGGAGGCAATACCTCATCCCAAGAAAAGGGAGATTTCCATAAATCTTATATAGGAGTCAACACACCAATTGGATCATAAAATTTTTTTACAGTAGACAAAATTAGTCTCTTATATATCTTAGTTCCAAATGATAAAATTTCAAAATCTATTTTACACTTCAATGCATCATCATCTAAATTCCGAATTATTTCCAATACCGAAGTGTCTTTAGAGTTCCTACAAGTATGTTTACACTCTACATTGCTTTCTCAACCCCTGTAATTAAAACAACCTTTAGACATTATAAGTTATGCTTTTTCAACAGAATTCTCGTCTTATGCAACCTTATATATTCCCGTTAAGCAATTATCGACATAAAAAGAACATTTAAGTTTCTGAACAACATCGTAAAATTCAATAGAATTGTCGAAAATATGCGTAATTGTTGCATTCAATAAAAAAGGACTTGAAGAAAAACCAAATACATTCAACAATATCTATAAATTAATTCATCATTACAAAGGAAGAAAAATAAAGAATGTCTTTAGGAGCAACAGACAACATCAGAAAATACTTTTGCTATATCCACTCTAAATCCAATGGGATACATTCTAAATCGATCAATAATATCAGGTATTAATACTATTAAATTAGTTCCCTTAAATAAACATTCATTCAATGAAGGACTCCCTTTATCAGAGGTAGAAGCATCGGATACAGGCCGAATTTTTGCAGAAAGAAATTTGCTAAAAGGCAGTTTTGCTTCTGCTACAATTAGAAAGGCATTTTTCACATTTAGGATAACAACTTTTGGGTTCACTATTCTTTATTAGTGCACGACACATTAATTCAAAGTGGTGGTTACTGCATTGAAATCATTTCAATTGATTTTTAACATTACAAAATATACTTATATGACCAGCTATTTTTAAACAAGAAAAACATGCACCCTTTTCTAACAATAATTTTTGTTTAGCAGTTAAAATCATTTTCTTGCCAAAAACCCATCTTTCACTAGGATGCAATTTATCACAAAAAATACAATGATCTTTCTTACCTAGCTTTTGAAGGCATATTAAAGCAGATGTTGTTACGGATTGTCTTAATTATTCATTTTGAAATTCCCCCCCCCCACCTGCGAGGATTCTGGTGCTTGGCAAAACCAGTTCTAGCAAGATTTACCATTTTTTCACCCTTTACTTCCTGACGAAGAAAATTCATCAAATGTTCAAAATTTCGCGACTCCGTGTTCTCTGTTACTCCATGGTTTCTGATTCTTTCCCAGGCCACTAATTCTTCTGGTAGACAAAACTTCACCAATGGGCCTTGAAAACCCCCGAATTTTTTTTGCGTGCGTCCTAAGCTCTCCAAAGCTCGGATATCGCTTCTAAATCATTGTATAATGCAGGAAGGTCTGTCTTTGAGCGACCGGTGGTGCGTATTTCATAACCATGGACAGCAAGTCACGCACATAATTATATATATGTATGAGCAAATCCTCTCTCCCGAATTTCTCGTGCAGTTGTGCAACCACCTTCTAGAAATTCTCTGCAGTCACTGGGAAACTATTTAATACTCCGGCTGCTTTCGATTTAGGAACAACAGCCTGTAGAACTTGTCTACATTGGCGATACTGGAATCCTCATGATTTTTTCGAAATTGACTCCAGAATGCTAAATAATCTCTAGAATCTTCACTAAATTTCTTCAACTCTATTTTTGGGAGCTCCAAATTTCACTTTCACAGATTTCCCTTGTATCTGATTCTTTCAATCTTGTTTTCGCGATTTGAGAACAAAGTTCTGAATATTTGTCTCTGTATGATTCAGTCGAACACAAAGTCTTTTTCAAAGACCTTCTTAGCATCTTTGTCCCACAAAAGCATGTTATTAATTTCAAATTGATACATATTCAATCGTATAAATATATCAGTTATTTGAAACTTCAATATCGAAATGTTATCCATATTAAGTGTTCCTTTAAAGAGTTCATAATCAATCTTCTTAACACTTGCCGAAAACGAAATACTGCATGATTTTCTCTGTGTTCTCAGTTGTGCCAAAACCATTTTTCTTTATCCGATTTCAATTCAAAGTTAAAAATACAGCAAAGGTTCAATCAAAAAAATATTAGTTCAACAAGATTCAAAACATAAGAGTTAAATGTAATGTACCCGCATCCCGTCTAGGGTACCACTATGTTCTAGAACAAACTTAGAATCCAAAAATAAAATCAAATGGGCTGCATCTACCCGATGCCTAGTTACCTGGATGTAAATAAATCCAAAGATATTTCAGCATATGTATACTTTATTCATAAAGAAGGGCACAACACAGATACAGAAATAAGTAAACGCTAAGCCATCACCGTGTGCTCAAATCATTCTGTTTACATTCGTGGGGGAGAGTCAGGTAGCAGGCTGAAGTCACAGAACAGCCACACAGCAGCAGTTATTTCACTTCGTTTCCCAACACTGAGTCTTTTGAAATATTATAATAAAAATGTTATCTGATAATAATTTTTTTAATTATGTATTATTACCTTTTAAGATTTAGAAATGTTATATGTTAAAAAAATAAAGAAGCTATTTATTGTGCGTTGTATATATATATATATATATATGTCATAATTATAAAAAAATAATGTATAAATTAAATTCATTTGAAAAAATCCTTTTCATTCCAGTTATACAAATAAATAACATTTAAATCAAAATTTATATAAGTTTATATCATAAATTTATATAAGTTTACATAAGTTTATATCACAAATTTATATAAGTTTATACTTAAAATAAACAAATGACATTAATTTCATATAGAAAATCATATGTTGATCCCATTTTTAAAACAAAAAATGTAGCAATTCATTAAAGTTATCATTTGGCTTGTGACATTTATTAAAACCATAAAGGAAAGCAGAAAAATAATCTCGATTAAATTGAAACAGCAATGATGTATATAATGCTAAAATATATTATTATAATCTTCTTCCAAATGAATTAAATTTGTAGTTGTTTTAATGTCAAGTAATATACTTTAACTTAGTATGATTTTGATGATTTGTTTTTATTGTGAAATTTGAGTTTGAACTTGAATTCATATTAAACATTAATTTTTCTTTCAATTTTAAATTCTAATGTAAATCAAAGCAAATAACCCTTTATATCTTGTCTAGATGTATAAAAAGTATTTTTTCGCAAATATAATTAAATTGAATAAAATTAGCAAATATTATGTCAAAGTTTTCTGTAACCTAACTTAAAATTTAATTCAATTTTTACATATTTCCTCACAGTTTCAGACTTTGACTTATACTACTTTAAACACTTTTAACTTAGAAGAATGTCGCATAATATTTTTATTTACTATTCATTTACTAATTACTTGAATATCAAATGTAGCATAAAATAAAATATGACATTCAGTTTCTTGATCAGTGAACTATGTTATAATTTATGTATGTGTTCAGTATTTCATTCCGTAATATAATTCTATTTTGGCCATCAATGTAGTAACTTATAACATTTAGTAGTTTCTAATTTGAATAAAATGATAAATATGATCTTATTTTCTTGATAATTTAATTTAATAAGCATTAAAAGGATAATTGATATTCTATAAGGTATTGAAAAAGTTTATTCGTAGATTTGTTCTGTCACGGATAAGAATTTATATTTGATCACAGATTATTAGAAAAATGTCATAAATAAATTGTACTATTTGCATTCCTTAATGATGTAAAACTAACGATTTTGAAGCTTACTAAGCAATCTTTGAGACCTAGTTAAACTAATTACAGTAAATTCTGTTCAGTTTTTACTTGTTGATTGAAATTTCAAATTACTTGAAAGTTAAGTGCTTTAAAATACGTTTTTCAAGAATACGTTTGCACAAAGTTATAATGATTGCTCTTTAATTAAAAAAGGAACTTCTTCCTACTGTCGGTGATCTTGGTCCTTAACTCATGTTTGACATTGTTCCAGTCCAGTAGTTAGTTCTATACATTATTCCTCTATACACCCATAATCATCAGGATAAGGTCTTTTATATTGATCAGATCTCAAAATCTTAGCTTTGGCATTAAGTAGATTTGACAGAGGGGTTTCAGCTCAAGCTTCGGCCGCTTCACTTAACTATAGTTCAAAATAAAGATGTCTAGTTTCACTAGCCATTTTGTTGCTTCTAAATGATACACTAATTAAAATTGTCTGAATAAAATGAAGATAATAAAGATATCAATCAATACTGGAAAATTAAAAAAAATGTTTCATTGAAGAAATAAATTTAAAATATAAATTGTATAATAAAGTTTCCGTTCTAAATCAATTGATTTAATTTTAAATGGACTAAATTACTTATTTCTTTTCAGTAAACTTTATTTTGTTCATGTCAATTCATTTGTTTCTAATTAAAATGATAATTTTGATCTTTTCTTAAATAAACTATCATATTTCTGTTTTTAAATTTCAAATTGAACCCTACTTTCTAAGTAACTTGCTCTTATTTCTGAAAATAATCAGTATCCTACTCCGAATTAGTTGGTACTTCATATTTAAGCAAGAAATCATTTTATTCTATCACGTTCACAGACAACTTTGATTCATGTCACGTTTTAAAGACACGCTCAATTAAGAATTTTATATTTAAATAGCAAGACCTTTGAATCAAATTCTTGGAATTGCTTTTTTAATTTTCATAAAAATGTATTACAAATTACAATTATATATATATATATATATATATATATAATGACATACTGTATATAATTGTAGCAAAACTGAGACTGTCCACTGAATTGTGAAAAACAAAACTAAAAATTGAGAAATGTAATCGTTTAAAAATTAAAATATTGAAATATTTTGAAAACAAATTACATTTTAAATAATTGTTTGTTTGAAAAAGTAAGCTTTTATGGGATGAATATTTTATGTGTGTAAAAATTTGGAGGGTAAAAAATTTCTTTTTATAAATATCAAATTTTAAAAAGTTGCTCAAGGTATATTGTATCCTCTAAAATGAGATGGTATTATAATCAAAATTTCCCTTAAGAATTGGAAAAAATATAAAATTGTTAATAAAATATATAAGCTCGTAGCTTTTACTAAGTTTATGGATAACAAATTAATAAAATCATGTTCGTGAATACCCAAAATGTGATTAAAAAATAATTAAATATTTTTTTTTCAAACTTGTTTCACAATGGAGTAATCTCAACTAAGAAATTATATATTTTTTTTTATCATATTGATATAAGTTTCATCTAATATGTTAAAATAAATACGTTAAGTACCTGAGATAGGTTATTATGGGCAGCCTAAGTTCTACTAAAAGTGGAATATTTACGATAAAAAAAAAGGAATAAATGCAATATTTTGAAATTCTAGAAAATAAAGTTCAGGAAAATAGTGGTATCTTGATTCGAAATATTTTTTATTGTAGAAGGAGAATAAGTGGTATACTTTAAATTTGT
>BMAW01081378.1:31976-53935 GCA_019974015.1 Nephila pilipes
AAAGCCTCAAATAATGTTGGCACTTAGTAAAACTAAAAGTTGTTATATTAAATTCTGTGAGTGCAGCGCTTTTTCAAAAAACATTACCTTCCTCTTTCTTAAATAATAAAAATAATTTTTGATTAAAATAATGTGTACGCATTAAATTTTAATTGAACTCAATATTAAGTTAATGAATTCAAAGTATGACTATTACTACATATATAACAAAATAATAGTTTCTAAGTATTTTCGTTTTCCATTAAATGAAGCATTTCAATGATAACGATTGTGATTAAATGAATTTCTGGTGGATTATTAAGAAAATCTAATTTCTCTTTGATTTATGCAACTGAAAAACATGAATGATTTACAAAAGTTACAAGCATCAATTTCATTCCATTCTAGTAATTTGAGATTTTTAATTACGTATTATCACATCTTCTCTAGTCTTTTGATGATTTCGTTGGAATATGGGACTTTTTTTCACATCTTACAACCATCGAGTTTAAAATAATTCTTTCATCATATGCTTCTGAACCACATGATCATCAGTTGAATTATATATGTTCTGTGTAAATGAAATCGAATCCTTGTTGGTTCAATATATATTGTTAGAAAAATAATATTTACAGTTATTGAATAAGTCAAAAGGAAAATGGTAAGTGTAATGTAACTTAATATAAAATTAAGTAGAAATAAAAGATGAATTTAGAACCCAGACACCTACACAAATCTTTCATATATTTCTAAGAAACCCCATTATATTTTATTTAATCATTTCTAATTACACTGTGCATAACTTCTCACCCAAAACGTTATAAAACACGTTATATATATGTATATAAACTAATGAAAGTTATAAATATGCATATGAAATAATTATAACTATAATCTCATAATGATACATTCATATACGGGTTGCATCCAAAGAATTTTAGTTTTCCATATTTCGAAAATCAGTCATAATTATTTAAAAAAGTTGTGGTCCTAAATTTTAAGAAATGTACATATTTTTATGAAATACGTGTTTTAAAATTATTACTGCAATATTAAAAACACATTTATTTTTAATAAATATTGCTAGCTTACAATCTGCTCAACCAATGAAGTGTTGGACGTAAACACTTCTTATTATGGTTCTGTAACTAGATATAAGCTTATTATTGAGTTAAAAGGGAAAAAAGTACTTTTTATAAATGTGCTAACCTTACAAGATTTGGTTGAATTAGAAAAAATGCTTAACAATAGTACCAATTATGAAACCATTGTTTCCAAAATTATGAATATCTACGTGTATTTTGACAGCATCATTAATCATTTTAGAAATGCATTAAGGAAATGACTGATTTGGTCATTTTTGGATAGGTGTTTAAAAACTCCTTAAACTTAGAAACAAAGCGAATCAAATATTGAGACAATAACCAAGAACCCTTTTTAAAAATAGATAGTTTTATTTGTTTCCAAAAGAATAGCTTGGATGTTAATTAACAAGCTATTATGAAAAAGAGACCTATTTTTATTGGAAAATGATTTGCGTCATAATGTAAGCCGACAATTTTTACCCAAGAAAACTGTCAATTTTTTGTTCATTTAATTTTTCTTCTGTGACTTCAATTAGAAATTTTATTTATTTTATATCAATAATACTGTAATTGGTGAAATTATTTACATAGGATTTCGTTTTAAGTAAGAGTGATGATTACATTTTTATTTTAAAGTAATTTTGCCTTATTTTTTCTTTTATCTATCTCTACTTCAACAAAATCTTATTCTAATGAATATGCAGATACCTTAATGGAAAAAATATATACAACTTTACTAATTCAAGTAAATATCAAACCAAAACATTTGGAAAACCCTTCAAGTTATTTTAGGAAACTTTAATAGAGGCTTGGAATCAAGAGCTCGTTTACTTATGAAAGAAAACTTTGATGTAATAGATTATTATTTTTCATTAAATTAGAAATCATTAGTTTTACTTGAAAAAAATAGGTTTCCAACATCATTTACTGCTTAATGCATATGACAAAACTAAGAAAATTTACTTTATTAGTGAAAAAATTGCACTTACTTAGTATATATATGTACTACAAATTACTTGGTGATGGGAAGAATGATAATATTTTATATTTTACTTAAGATTAATATACGTAATTTATAAAAAATAACATTACATTACTTATATTGAATAAATAATTTAGTAAAAATTGTAAAAAATATAATGTAAAGAAACAAACAGAAAATGAAGTCATTTGCATTTCAAAATGAAATATATGTTGTGTGATTATCATGATACTTTTGGTTTTAAAGGTACATTTCTGAAATTATAGAAATTAATAGTAAGTAATATTTTTCAAAGGAAGTGGTCTAGCAAAAATTCTAATGTAAAAAATTTAAATTCTGAAATAATTTATGTTCTTATACAAATTAAGTAATAAATATAGTATTCGGAATGATTAACCATATACTGTTCTGAAGAAAAAGGTTATGAATGCTCAACATAACCAATTAAAAGCAAAAATTGTATATAGAAGTCATTGAATATGTGTATATAATAATTTCTTTTTAATCTTACAATATATATTTTATAACCTTGAAACAGAAGCAAATATGATTGAAACTAATACTTATACTTAACATTTATAGCCTTTAAACTTTCCTGAAAAATAAAAAAAGAAGAATGTTAGGCCTGCATGAATCGAATAGATTCAATTTAGATTTTATTTATTCTAGGCTATAACAAAATTCCTTATCTAGATTTTATGATTTTTGTGCTTATTAAAATAGAAAGCTTAATTTATATCTTTTATAATATCCTCATTTACCTTATACACTGTTAACCGTCCAATCCTTTGTTTGTGTCAGTTGTTTTAAGTGTTTTAAGTAGGGATATCCAACTCTCGACACTTGTGCCTTAGAGTGGCACGGCAGAGTCAAAGAAGTGCCTTAACAGGCGTAGAACTTTTTTGAAACTTTTTGAAATCATGACTTGTTTTGAAAATTTTATTTTTTCAATTTCCATGAGTAAATCATTGACATCGAAAAGAATATATGAAGAGGAAATTGCAATTCGTGATTTTTATGATAAGAATTATTTTTGTTTACTAAGCAAAATCCTGTTTGATTTCCAAAGTTTCCAAACCTATTTGATTGCTATGTGAAAGTTGTGTAGCAGTGCCGAAACCTTTTATCAAGGACAACATTTCAAACAACTGCGTAATGATTTCCACAGCAAATATTCCGTCAGCTTATGAATGGTTACGATCGATTGTTATGAATAAAAGAGAAATAAATAGCTTGTCAAAAATCCTGTTGCAGAAAAAGTGCGACGAAATGGAAACTACGATGATGGGTTCTTATAAACTTTCATTGTTAGTGATTCGCAATAAAAAGCCTTATTCTGACAGAGAAGAAATGATCAAAAATAGCTTGTTTGCATTCGTCCAAAATGTCGGTGATATAAGAGTCAAAAATCATGTTGATAACATAGCTTTTACTCTAAATACCGTCTTGCGTCTTATAGACATGACCAGGATTTTGGCGCACAAATTATCATTAATTTACAATTTTGTAAATATATTTTACTCTCTAAGGATGAATGCTGAGAAATCACAGATAATGCGTAATTAAACATACGAGTATTTGTATATAACTGGAATGATAGTTTTGATATCGGGGAAGAAGTTCTTCATTAATGCCAGCTAATTTTTAACAACAGAAGGAGACATTTTGAAAGAATTTAAAAATATAATTGAAGTTATTAAAGAATATTTGGTAAACTTAAACAGCTGCACATAAATGGAGGGTCTTGTGTGGTTGACAGAATAAGAAAAAGTATCGTATTTTTTGAAAATTATTTGGGAAGAAAAGTTTTTAAGTATCATTGTAATTTCCCCATAAGGGGCTCTATCACCAAATATTACCTTCTGTTGTTGATCTCGTCGCACGTCAACAAAATATGATCTCGAGCGTAAAATCATTGACGATTAAGGAAGTTTGCCCTCAAAGAAATGCAGAATGGTGGGGAATTATTCCTTCATTGTAGTGTGTGTTGGTTCTTCTTTGCGAGATACTGGTACTTAAGGAAGTGTGTTTAAAAATATCTTACAGGAAACTATGAATAGTTCATTGTATGCTTGCTACTGAAGATTGAAAATTGGCTATGCAAAGAGTTTTGATCGATTTATTACCCATCGACAATTTTATAGCGTTTTACAAGGCTTTTCTAGAAAAAACAAATGAATACAAATTCTATTTTCCTATTTTCAATTACGAGTTCAATTTGAAATGCTCTTTTTTCTAAATTATGAATTTAAAAATAAATACTAGCAGTGTTTTTGTAAAAATAAATATTTTCATTTTAACTCAATAATGTAAACTCATGATTAAAATTTTTTATTCGGAGAAATTGTGAATTTTTCAAAATTAAATTATATTTATAATGGATACAAAAGTCGAATTAGAGAATTGGGAAATCTAAATACATTTTCGGAGTTACATTTTTAATTTTATGAAAACAATTTTTTTAGTATGTTTAATTACTAAAGAGGATGCCTTTCTCAAAATTGTAGATCAATTGCCCTATTCGCAAAGCCTGTCCTTGATAAAACATAGGAAAATTGAAAAAATAAAATATTTCAATATTTTCAATTAAAAGTTCAATTTAAAAAGCCTTTTTCTGGTAATGCATTTTAAAAATAATTACTAGCATTGATTTTTTTTAAAAATAAGTGTTTTCATTTTAAATCACAATTATGTAATTCAATGCAATCGAAAATTTCTAATAACACAAATACGTTAAATATTTTAAATTAACTTTTACACAGAATGTGCATGTGTGAGTACAAAACACCAATTAAGGAATTGTGCATTCTAAATATTTTTTACTTTGCTACGTATTTGTTTATAAGAAGCCAAAAATTTCTCTTTAGTCAGGAAAGAAAACTAAAGAAGAAACATTCCTCCAAATTGTAGATCAATTACCCTATTCGCAGAGCTTTTCTCTGAAAAAACACAATAAAATAGAAAAAATCAAACAGGACAATAAATATTAAAGAATTTTTATCAAAGAAATACCATATTGCATTTTTCTTTTTCATATATGTTTGTATATACTTTCATATATGTATGTATATACTTGCGAAATTAAAACTGTGGAGGGACAAGAAAATTGTCAGACCTACATCATCTTGAAATATTACGAATGACTTTTCACCAAAAATATAAATCTACAGTTTTGCAAATAATACTAAATTTTTAAAATCGGTTGAGAAGATCCTATTTGAAATACAACATTGTTTCGAGAGTTTCTTAGATTGAACTTTTATAGCTCTGTTGTAAAGTGAAGCCCCGTATTACTGATATCAGCACCAAAAACACAAACATTGGTTCAAAAAGCAACAAAATCATAACTTTTATTACAAAAACAAACAATAGGCGGGCTTTATCAAGTATTTCCCTTCATTTTATCCATGGGAACATTTATAAGAAGTCCCTTGTATTGAGAAATTTATTCCATTCAAGGAAATGTGACTTATATAGATAAGCATAAAATTATTAAAGTTAAGTTAATAGAGTTGAGTATATGCACACATTTATAAACAATAAAATATATTATGAAGATTAATGAGTAAATTTAGAATAAAATAGAGTGACCGGAAGTTATCGATGAAATGTTTGGAATTATATCTATCCTGAATAAAGAGCTATAAATTGAACATAGATAAGCTTTTTATAGGCTGAGTGAATCACACCCTAACTTAATACTTTACTAAGGATTCGAAACCGATTAATTAAGTACCAATATATAATTAATTAATATATTAAGCTTTAAATTCAAGCGTAAGTAAGAAGGTAATCCGCAGGCTTGACTATGCATTTAGAATTTGATTAATTTTATATCCTATAAATTCAAGTTGAATTTCTGACTGATAAGAATTCTTGAAATTTTAGAGAGAATTGTTAATTATAAGTTATCTAAATAATAATAATGTCTGGCTTAAAGAGAAATATCAGGATGTTAAAAAGTTTTAATTGATTTTTAACAATTCTAATTTTACTTCGTATCCTATCAAAGAGAGAGAAGAAGAAGCAAAAGAAAAGTATATGTCCTTAAAGATCCAGCAAAAGCATTCGATACTAAGTGTTTAATTATTATTGTTATAATTCTAATGTATATAGGAAGATCTTTAATATTGTTAGGTGCTATTTTCTGTACTCTTTACGCCTAAAATCTGTACAAAATATCTGGTAACTCCCCAATCCAGTTTAATCGTTCTGTAAAATTGCATTCATCCGATAACACAGTCAGTCTTCAACTCTTTCATATTTTTTTCGCAAAGGTAAATCTCTATCCATAATGCAAAATACATCACGTATTGTGACATTGGCTTATTTCCGAGTTTCTCTCCCCCTTAACTCAGGCATTTAGGTAATTTGACTTGCAGAGAATTACAATTTCTTCCCCACCCAAATTAAATGTGACTAGTCAAATTAGACGAAGATATAAAGTTTAGTGAATTGAACTAGATATAGTGATACATGAGTTAAATAGAATTGAAAATTCAAAAAAGGATTCAAAATGATAATAATAAGATGATTGATATTTGTAAACTAGATTATATCATTGTAAAATCATTTTTGTTGGAAGTGAATATACTATAATCTAGGAGTACATGAATCGGAATGAGTGATTTGGTAAGCTAAGACCTTAGTATTAGAAAATGAGCTAAGATCAACTGAGTTAAGAAGGATTCGAGAGAGAGAGCTACCGTATATATTCTACATCACTAATTAATAAAATGCTTTCCCTTGCATTTACGTATCATCAATTGCAGTTTATAATATATTGACTATAAAATTATACTTTAAGATGACTGAAATTTTAATTAATGAAGGGAATACGTTCGCAATGATGGTTTAATGAGCATAAGTTAAAGTAAAACAATTTCTTTTATATCCTTAGCCTCAAGATGTTAAGATTATGGAACCTGAATACAAATATATTGAATCACAAAAAAAGAAGATAATGTTTTCACTCTTCATCTTTAGTAGAATCGGAAGATACTGTATAGGTGTAATGGAATAAGATATTGTTATCTCATACGGATATCTGTAAACATCAGTTACAATCAAATTGTTGTCTCAAATGTTCATTATGAATCAGCACCACATGATAAAAATAGTTATTCTTATTCCATGTGTTTCCCTTGTTTTTCTACCGACTGTATATTTAAAAAGAAATAAAGTTTGTTTCTAAGAATGTATTTAAATCAAGTCATCACTGTTTTTCCTTTTAATTTGACTTTTTAATCAAATTTGAAATAAAAGTACTTTTTTTGGCAATAAATTGAAATTAAAAACATTTAAGTATATTTACTTTTTAACATTTTTTTTTTTTTTACTTTTCATATATTTACTTTTAATTTTCTTAAAAATGATTTCAGAAAATTCAAATTTCCCTTTTTATTAATGAGAGAAATAATGATAATGATTTATATGCCATTACATGTGAACGATTGAATAATGGTAAATTATGAGTACTGGAAAGAAGTATTTATTTGAAATATTTCTCTGGGTAAGAAATTATTTTACATGATTGGCATGCTTGATGTTAATATCTGCATATATGTAAGGATTTTTAAAAGAACATTATTTTAAATATTGCAAGATGAATGAAAAGAAGTGTTAATCATTTACTATCCATGTCACTGAATATGTTTCATCTTATTTTACATTTAAGAATTTTTTTTATGTTAGAGATATGTTGTCATAGCTTTCATGCATCAGAGTTAAATATTTGAAAATATTTAAAAAATATTCTTGCGTCATTTTCATAGTTATATTGTATGTAATTTTAGTTTTTCTTTTTCTAAAAAATCAAAAATATTAGACATTTTTCGTAGTCTGCGTTTTCATAAAATGTAAATCCATTAATTGAAACTGTGGATTTTTTTTATTTCTACACAAATTTCTGAGCTTTGTTTGAATTTAATGTACGCTTTCATTTTTATATATCATATACTTCCAATAAGTATAGTTTATTTAATGAATTATCTCTTCTTTTAAGACTTAAATGACTTATTCTATGGCAAATATTAGCTCCTTATCTTTTAGGTGCCTCTACACCAAGAACAATTTTTACTAAAAGTACACTACGTGAGTGGAAATAAGTACTTGATTATATTAATACTTGATGGAATTTGCAAGTACAATTATTTGTTAATGCAATGAATACTATTTGTCAAATGAAATATTGTTTGTTAATAAATATATTGTTATATTTTTGTTTTTTGCTCAAATGCAGGTGTCTTCTGTAAATAAGTTACACAGAAACGAAAGAATACGATTGAGAATAGCAGGAAGCGATTGTATTGTTATGGATTGTATATTTATTTCAATAATAGTAAGAAAAGTAGGGAAATAATTTATGCATATTTATTTCGAAGAAAATACAATAAGATACAATGCGCTTAATAAACGTACATGGTAATAATTAATTGCATTCTTGACAATCAATTTTATGGAACATTAGGAAAAACATACAACTTTGTTTCTGGATTCACATTTTGATGTATAATCTCAAAATACACTTATTTAAATAAAATTAAAAAATAAAATGCCTATAATAGTTTTGTTTTAATTGTTTTAAACTTATAAATATACCAGAAATTATATATTTATAGGAATATGGGCGCGGAAAATCACCATATAAGTTGAATCATTAACTTTGTTTTTTAAAAAAAGGAACTAGTTGTTCAAATACAGACAAGGTTATTAAGACTTGTGAAAAATTACCCTTTTGTTGCACTGTCATTCAAGATAGTTTCTTGAAGTCACACAAGAATTTTCTAAAAGAACTGAAAATTTTTCCTTTTGATAATTCTATTTTCTGACCTGACTAACAATTTCTTTCCTAAGTTAGAATTCTTAATTTTCCTCTGTCCTCTGACACAAGCCTTATAGTAATATTTTGCACAATTTTACTAGCCGTTTCAAACATTACCCCAATTTCGAAATATTAAAATACCACAGCCTCAAGGCTGCGAAAGAGTTTGCAAATAATTTTATATTATTCAATCACTTCTCACTTCTTCACTTCTATAATAAATTGATACATGTATCAAATTCCATATAAAGTGGGTTACTCAAATTATTACTTCGTAGATTTTGAACGTACCTATATAGCTTACTAGTATATTATCTGACATGAAAATAATTAAAGCTTCTGGGATATTGTGCTTAGTGGTAATAATATTAAGGAGAAAATTATTAATATCAATTTCTTAGAAGAAATGACGAATAATAACTATTATGTCCATTCTTTTAGGAATAATAATAAATCCCCTTGCTATTGAAATGAGTCAATTATTTGGAAATAAATACACTGATCAGAAAGAGATATAGAATTATATAAATGTCTCACTACAGCAATCTCTAAAATAATCATTCCCGAAACACCCTACAATGTAATCGAGTTATTAGCCGGTGCTATAAGTCTCTAAAGTGGTCCGTGCGCTAATGTCTTCATAATTGTCCTTTTGGCGTCACGAAGTCTGGTGTTCTGAGGATAATAATAGAACTTCTAATTTCGTTTTTACTATGTAATTTTCCTACTACCCGTCAAGAGAATTCCGAATAAGGAAACGGAAATATTGCTGCGTCGTATCAGTGTTATTTTTATAATCCTTGTGACATGCTAGTAATGAATAAATTTCTGTATAAAATGCCTCGGAGGCTTATGAACAAAATGAGAGACTTTGCTCTGGAAACTTTTCACCAGGAGATTGCACTTAAAAATCTTAAAAGTGTTACTGTTACACAAGAAATGAAATGTACATGTTGTTTAAAATAAATTTGTGTGCCATATTTATGCTTTTTTCATTAATTGTCATATTCTTTAAAGAAATCTTCATGAAGTATAATTACTTACTAGAACGATGTACGTGCATTGTTTGACCACTTAATCAAATAAATCATACTAGACTGCATATCGTAAATTAAAGTTTTCACAAAATCTTATGAATTAAACCATTGGTGGCGTGTGCGTTTTTTAAACTTTTATAAAAATGTATATATTTGTGAACTGTACATGTATTTTGCACGCAACATTACTGACTTGATTTTTTATATTTTGTTGTACATAATTGTCTTCTATCCCTGTGTTTGAATACAATTAAAGTTATTTAAATGTCCTTTAAAAATTTTATTTGGTGTATTAATGGTAAAAATGAAATATGAATTCATACACGCCAGGATAAATTTTTTTCTATTGAAATGTTAACTTCTTGCAAAGCAAAATTACTTTATAGGATAATATTTTTTTAAAAAATATAAGTTTGTTGTCATTCAAAATCTCCAAGAAATCTTGATTATTTTCTCAAAGTTTTAAGTTATTATTTGAAAATAATAAGTGCAATGATTATGCATTAGTTTATATTGACTCTGAATTGATAAGATATGAATAAATATTTTAAGCAGTCTTTCTCAGCATTAATATAGTTTTACAAATATTGTCAAAATCAAATTTTTAAATGAAAAAAATGCAATTTATAGGATTTTACTGCTGAACGAAAGGTTTTATTTTTCAAAAACTAATATGTTGTAAATGCATTTTCTACAACTAGCCTAAATTCATAAATGATATTTTACTTACGGTAGTTTTCATTTATTCATACAAATTAATTTTTTTATTCATTGTACAAAATTAGAAATGATATTTAGAGTTCCCTTAAATATTTAAGTGAAAAAGAATTTCATTTACTTATGATCCCTATATACAAAAGAATTTGAGCTAAGAATGTACATAAAAGCTAAAATAACAATATATTAATTTCTTACTAGGAAAACAATATTTTAAGTTTTCAGCTTTGTTTTATCGAGTGAATATACATATAATTCAAAAAAGTAAGTAAAAAATAAACCAAAAGCCAGATAAATTAAAATACCTGTAATTTGAAAGATTAAAAAAAAACCATTTTTTTGGGAAAGAAAAAAAAAAAAAACAGAAAATAATATATGTTTAATATTATAACATACTTATGTTTTCTTAACTGAAGTATTCTAGAATTATGTGCATATTATTTTCATCAACAAAATACATAT
The DNA here is from genome assembly GCA_019974015.1 of Nephila pilipes. NCBI lineage: Eukaryota > Metazoa > Arthropoda > Arachnida > Araneae > Nephilidae > Nephila > Nephila pilipes. The sequence continues at coordinate 43,062 of BMAW01081378.1, forward strand.
TATTGAAAATGGTTATAAAACAAAAAGTATAAAAATAAAAAAAAAAAAACTAGATGTTAAAACCCGAAAAAAATAATTATTTAATTAATTAAACGATAAAGAAATCACACTAAGTGCCTAAATTCAATCTTTAACAACCAAAATTAAAAATTAAATAATTCGAGATAAAAACCAATTTTTTTAAATGGTTACAAATTTTATTAAAAACATTTATTGAAATATTAGTTAAAACGTGCCGCAAATTAACAATGGAAAATTTGATGAGACACTGATATACACACAGACACACACTGAAATACATATAAACGTCAAAACTAACTAAAATTAATTAATTCATCCGGTAAATTAAACGGTTGGAATGCAATTTAGCCCAACCACCCGAGGCAACAGGAATTATTTCATGGTAGTTTTCCAAATGTGGTTACCCTGGTTCGCTTCGTGGACTTCACGTTCGGCGAAAGAAAAATCGCCAAGTTTAGCAATTTTTGAAATCCTGCCGAGTGGTTGGGCTAAACTGCATTATTAAATAAAAATATTAAAATATTAGGTAAAGCTAGTCGCAGATGCCTACATATTGCATTGTTAGGCGAGTAAGAAAGATATCCAAGGTTTCAGAGCTCTAGCTTGTTGGGAAGTTGGTTAAACTAACGATCGAAAATTTGATAACACACTGATACACACACACACACACACCAAGTGAAATGCATAAAAATGTTTCAAAAAACAAAAAAAAATATAATAAAAAACTCAAAAGAGAGAAACCTAAATTGTGTTTTGACTAGAAAAATGATTCAGGAGCCCATGAATGCTTCACTTCAAGTTAATATACATATACATGTATATATATATATATATATATATATATATATATACAGATGGAGGACAAAATAATACGAACACCTGTGAAAACGTATGACGAATTTCACACCTGCAGTATAGCCGCGCCACCTGCAACAAAAGTCTGCCACCTTGTGAGCGTGAAGAGGAAGGTATCAGTCTCTCAACAGAAGTCACCTACGTTGCATGCGTGCATCGAACTGTCTGTGATAAGTTGAAATATCAGACCTGCCAGAGTTCCAAAGAGGAATGATTGTTGGAGTGCGTTTAAGTGGAGCATCGGTTACGGAAGCAACAAACCTTTTGGGATTTGCAAGGAGTACGGTATTAGCCGTTATGACAGCGTACATGAAAGAGGGTAAAACGACGTCTTCAAAGCACAACAGTGACTGAAATTCAAAGCCTGCTGAAAGGGATAAACGAGTCTTGAAGCGCATAATAGCCCGAAAGCACAAGCAATCGTTATCCGAGGTAACTTTCGAAATGAACAGTCATCTCCAGAACCCCGTTTGAACAAAAACTGTCAAAATGGAACTTCATGCTGCGAACATTTATGGCATAGTGGCAATTCTTAAGCCCTTGGTGACAGCAACTAATGCTTTCAAGCGACTCCAATGGTGCAGAGATCACAAAGGCTGGTCCCCACAGCGTTGGCAACATGGAATATGGTCAGATGAATCGTCATTCACTCTATTTCAGACGACCGGTCGCGTTTATGTCTGGAGAATGACCAGAGAAGCTTTCAATCCAGAATGCCTCTTGCTGACTGTAAAGCATAGGGGGGAGGGGGCTCCATTATGATATGGAGTGCGATATCTTGGCGCGGTCTTGGAGCACTTGTTAGTCTGAGAGGAGAATCAAATCCAATCACAATCTAAGCATTCTAGGTGATAATGTCCATCCTTTTGTACAGACTATATTCCCTGAAGAGCGACCGCTTTTTTCGAGAGAACAACGCTCCAATCCAATCTGCTAGATGTGTTCAAGCATAGTTTGAAGAGCATGAAAATGAAGTTGAACATCTTGTCTTGCCCCCTCCGTCTCCAGACTTGAATATTATTGAACATTTATGGGAATATTTGAGTCCAAACTTCATTCCCTATTTCCACCTACATCCAGCCTTTCAGAATTAGAGACCGTTCTGCAGGAGGAATGGCTTAATATTCTTTTAAATATTGTGCATGTCCTTTATGCATCTATCCCTCGTCGCATTAAATCTGTACTTCAGTCAAAGGTTAGTCCAATCCCCTATTAATAAAGATTTTCCATCATTTTACAGGTGTTCGTATTATTTTGTCCTCCATTTGTATATATATATATATGTATATATATAAACATATATATATATATATACATAAACATATATATATATGTATGTATATACATATATACACATACACACATACATACACACATATTATATGTATATATATGTACACACACTATCATATATATATATATATATATATATACACATCAGGGTTTCCCCGGAAAGCAATGAGATTAATTATACTGCGCGTTTTCTGGCATATAAGCTGATGGCAGTAGGTGAATTGAAATTTAAATTACATGTTACAACAGTCCGTAGGTAATTGGAAAATTCACTAAAACCGTATAGAAAGTCATTGTGTTAAAGCATCATCATCGAAAGCGTTGAGCTCGTGATGCATTAAAGTGTTATGAAACAAGTTTTGTTTTGTTATTTGGTAATGTTGTAAATGTGGTGGTGAAACAATGAAATTTTTCTAAAGAAGCTTACGGTGTCGAAATTTTATCACAATATCAGATCTAAATTTGAATATGTGTATGAGGACAGCCAATAGAAAGTGAAAAATTATATATGCCATTGATGACAATTTATATCGAAAACAGAAAGCTATTTTGATCGAGTGAAGGGTATTTTTAACTCAGACAGCCTTTTTAGTGTACTTTTAATCGTGGATATGTCAGAAATGCGTAAAACAATTCTCCACCACATCATCATGGATGAATTTAAAATGCGTTAAATGTGAGTAAAACAGGTGCCAAAACCTTAGTATTTCTGACCACAATGAAATGCGTGTGGTAATTTCTTAGGATAGGTTTAATCGTCCTACAATTGATCCCCAAACTTTCGGAAAAGATTCATAACCGTAAACGAAAGTTTGGTGTTTCAATACGATCCCGAGACTAAGCGATTGAGTGTATGATATTTTTACCAATATGTAATTTACTTACAATGATGGATTAACTCCAAATTGGAAGGTGGTTAATCTTCACACAAAATAACTGCCACACATAACTAACTATAAATATACTTTTATTAAAATCATTTAAAAGAATTCAGTCTAAAGACAAACAGAAGAGAGAACCGTGAGACCAGAATGTGGTTCCTGTCTCATTCGGTAGCTTTTCAATACTTCTTTATATAGTGGTAGCAGAAAGTATTTTCTTCATTTCTACTTCACTTCGTTTGCAAATGCTTTCCTTGCCAGAATAGCCGGCTCGTCCTCATAGTGGTAAAATAGTAATAGGCTGGTGGTGATTATCACTCACTACTGTCTTCCCCCTGCAGTCACGAAGTTGGTGAACACTGGAATCGAACTATAGAACAGGAATGTCTACCAAAGGAATGATGACAGCAGAAGAAACAGAAAGGGTCTCCTTGTTGACTGTATTTGTAAACAGAAGAGCTGGGCTTAAAAAATCTGTTTAGATGTACCGAGGATGATGCTGTAAAAGTTCGGGTAAGTTGTGCTCAGGATGAGAAAAGATGAATCATCCAGCATAGCTTATCAGACTATTGTCTGATAAGCTATGCTGTGGATGATGAATTTAAGATTAGAGAGTCCAGTACAATACTATAGAGAACTTGAGAAAGTGCACTGAGGACTAAGATGAATCGTATGCAACTAAAAAAATCCAAGTAAAACTTCGCCTGAGAACAAAATCTATGTGTAGGTGAAGAGTACCACAAATGGGTATTGATAAGCCATTATCTACGTACAGTATAATATTGTACTGTTTATAGAATTGAAGGTGGATTTGTAATGATATTTGTCAATTTCAGGAGGATTTGTAATAACATGCGTTAACTGCAGGAAGAATTTGAATACTAACCTTCAACTGCAGAAGGAAATTCAAAAATATCAGTAAAACATGATAGAAGGTTTGAGCTCAAAGTATCACTAACGATGGGGAAATTAGTAGACTTGCTAGGAATAACAGCCGTAATAAATTAGGATTCGAATTGGTAAAACTAAAGCTGCGGATCATGATCCTCAAATGACAGTGCTTCGATCGCCACACGTGTTAAAACGTAGTAATACATTAAAAGCTTAGTCTGCATTTAACATAATATTATGAAAGTAAGAATTGCGAAGTCCAGATGAGAGCAAAGTAATGGCGCAAGAGCCAAATCGGATCGGTAAACTCCAAAAAAATAATGGAATGAAGAAAAACAGACACATGTTGAAATGACGACGTGAAATATCTGCAACAGATAGAAAAATGTCAATCAAAAATGTTAAGAGTACATAGTGTGAAAAACGGAAGGATCGCCATTATAGTATTTACCACTAGATGTAATTAGTAACCTTTTTTTACATATATTAACAAATTACTTAAGTTAAAAACTAAAAGGGTTAATTTTATTGTGTGTTTTAAATATATTTGCAAATAATGAATATCGAAATAACAGTACTTTGTATTTCGTTAAAATTTCAAGCATGTTGTACATGTTAATGTTAAATTTAATTTCTAACTGTAATCTAATTTTTTTTTAAAATTATCATTAAATCATTTGAAATATTATTAATACAGCACGAATACGTTTTATTAATTTTATTTCTAATCTGATTTGAATTATTACTTTTCAAAAAATATTGATATTTTTCAATATTCTTGGTTGAGAAAAAATGTTTCTAAAGTTAACACTTGTCATCTTAAAGCATAGATATGAATTTTATTTAATTTTTTCTCCAATGTATTTCTGTACATTACAATAAAAAAATAAAAACAACTTAGCAAACATAAGAATTTACAAACCTTAACAAAACAGTTTTACTCTTTCTACTTTTTGTGCGAAATTCCATTTTCAACGATATAGGATACATTTAACTTCTTAATATAAATAAATTTAATCTTCCTTACTATCAAATTTATCTCTCTTTTTTCGTAATAATAAATTTTTCTCCAAAATTCCTAATATCACTTTATATTGATAAATTTATATTTGAGATAGTTTTGTTATTGAATTCGTAAGATCAATAAAAATACTAGCGAAACAAATTAACGGAAAAAGGTAGATATATCATACATGTTACTTTGCAATAATGAAAGAAATCAAATATAGAATACATTGACTCCAAACAGTACGAACATTCCATTATGTATCGAATTTCTTAGGTTATTTTCTCTTATTCTAGCAATCATGTACATGAAATTCAAATTACCTACTTTCTGTTTCTATGAAACTACAAGATGGAATAGTTTTATTTAAGGGAGTTATTCTAAAATATAATATCCAGCTCAATTTTACTTGTTTATTTCTTCGAGGGTCTCTACGCATATGAATTTAATCAAAGCATCTCTATTTGTTGCCTACAAAAATAACTCCAATTTTTAGTATGTAAACGTTTAGTTTATTCAGTTTAAAATTGTATTATAATTCAGTTACATTTACAAAAACGAAATAATGTGATTTTAGAAAGAAATTTACATAAAAATATTTGAGCAATCTAATTTTGGAATTTTTCTCCCCTCAGAAATGAAATATTTCGTTTGTCAATGCAAATAATCAACATTATTAAATTATTTTTAATTTATTATATCTGACTATTCTTAGATATAATGGGTACAAATATAAATCTAAATTTTTCTTTAATTACAAAAATACCAAAATTATCAAGTCTATAGATATATTTCTTTGATGCGATAATTTTCAAAAATTTTAATAAGGCTCAAATTACAATAGTTGTTAATAATTAAATTAAATGTCGTGACAAAATTGCTCACACCTGATTGAAGATTAAGTGATGGAATTTAAAGCATTGTGGGGTGGACGAGGACACGACGTTCATCTTCTGAATAGGATGAAATCACTTATTGACAAATAAGTACAATAGAACCTCACTAACATAATTCTGAAGAAAATGAAAAGTTGCAAGTTGAAAAGTGAGAGCAAAAGTGTAAAAAGGTGAGAGATATTTGGTACGAAAATTCCCTCAAAAGCAGGGAAATTTCCTGTTTTTGGAATCCTAATATTCGGATTAAGTGAACACTGACTTGAACGCATAAGTCGAAAAACACGAAAATTGGGAAATATAAAATTTACTGATCGCTCTACGGGCTAGCTCTAATACCACCACATTAATATACAGAAGTAAACCGTTATGAAAAAAAAAATGTTTTATATTGAAGAATATATTACTTATTGTTTCACCTATACGACATCTCAAATACACATTTTATTTAATGCCTGAATCTCTTATATATAACTGCTCCGTATTAAACCTTCGAATTTTCAGTCGAATTTTAAGCATATTCTTACAGAAACAAAACAAAAAATATCTTAAAAATTAATCTTATACTAATTTTTGATGATCAATTTTTGAATTATCAATTCAAAATAATAGAAATTCCATTCTAAATTTTTTCTTTCCAGATAGTAGAATCATCTCGTGCCACGACACTAGAACCACACTTTGAATGCTGGGTGAAAAGCAAAGCTATATTATCCTTATTGTACACCCCCGTACATATATTTATATGAGATTAGTTACTAACCATAACCTTTAATTACAGTCTAATCATTCTAATTTGACTTTTAGGTATGTTTTATTGTAATGCGTAATTTACGCATTATTAATGAGCTATCTTTGATTGCTTATAAAAGATCCAACAATATTATTGTTATATCATATTTTTCCATTATTTTGAAATAAAAAGAAATATCCGTACAAAAAGACTTACCGAATAAAATAATCATACCTCACATACACATATAAATTGGTCTTAAATAATTTGTGTGAAAATATATTAGTCATTCTTAAGGAAAACATTTTGAATATGAATTTTTGATTGAACTTATTACATACCAATATCTTTCAATATTGTTTTTTTTATTTAATAAATAATTTTTCTAATTTCCTAAGTAGTATTTTAATTAAGACGAATTGGAAATAAATTTTGCAATGGTCCTCAAGCAAAATACTTTATTTTAATTAAAATATCAGACAAAATTTATTTGTAATTTTACTTTACATATTTTTCTATAATTATAAATATTTATTCTGCTATTTTACTTATAATTATTTATCATCTTAAAATTAAAAAAGGACTGTATATTTTCAATAAGAAATTAGCAATGATTTATTTCATCACCAGTATTAATGACGTAGCTTACTTACTAAATAAATGCTCTCTAGGAATAAAAAAAAAGCAATTGCATATTAAATTAAGGGTGTGATTTAATACATCCTTAGTGATTTCAACATGATCCCTAATTCAATTTTCTTTTCCAATTTGAGACTCTCTAGACCATTGATAAATTTTTATCAATACTGAATAGAGAGTGGTGTTTCATTATTTAAAAATAAATTTATCGCAAATAACGAGATAAATTTTACATTTAAAACGCTTATTCAAGTTTTGCTAAAGAATTTGAAAGTACGTTCAACTAATGAGAGAATTATATTTTTTTCTCGCTCTGAAATTTTCTTTTCGAAAGGTTTCGCACAGTTTGTTTGAAAGCTTTTACCTTTGCAGTAAATACGTTCCTATTGCTAATACGCGAGGGAATTTTAAGCGATAAAGCAATAAAAATAAATATGTGTCGTGGCTATTGAAGCATTGAGTGTACAAAACTACAACGTTCCATGGGACGTCATTTACTTTCTGAGAAAGCACTCTCTCCAAAAAGGTTTCTTTTGCAAGTTAATAAAAAAATCGGCTATGATTTTCTTCTTGTTTTCGTTTTTTCCCCTCATATAAAATTAGACATGCCCTATCGTCAAATAGGTAACTATAAAAAACGCGTTCCATAAATGAATATTTATCTGAGTTTAACAAACGGTACTTAGTGCTCAAAGAATTGGAATTTAATGCTAGAAAACACTGAATGGGGTTACAAATTTTCAATAGATATCGTAGGATGTTTAATGATATTTAAGGAGTCTAGGTACCTCACAGAGGACAAAAAGAATAATTTTTTAATTTTTTTTTATTTAGTAACAATGTTCCAGATATTATCTTTCGATTGATGATTATTTTTGAATGTAGAATAACTTGAATATTTGAAAAGGGTAAATTTCAGAAATTGTAAACAAAAAAAAAAAAACATTTGGGATTTGACCACACCCCTTTTTAAGAGGTATCAGTTATTTTGCTTTATTTTTTAATCATAAGTTTTAAAGAACTAAATTTATTTTGTATCAATCAAAACTTTAACGTTTTATTACTTTTTTTTTTGTGACAACAACTTTTTCATTACAAGCTATTTATTGGTGACATCTCGAGTTTTACTTGTAATGCAGGTGTTCAGCTAATTCTAAACATATTTTATATTAAAAACCTCTATTTATCGAGACTTTCTTTCATTATTGTTTCTGTTGAAACTGTTGAAGCTTTTGGTGTATATTTTTTTAACTGTTGAGGATTTCACATATATATGCCTCACATAAAATAGCGATATCATTCTGAGAAAATATTCATAATATCAGAATTTAATAATTATTGCAATAAAGAATGCATATGTTCCGATACTGGAAATTTTCTTATTGTAAGCATTTTTTGTATGAACAAAATGTCTGTCAAGCTAAAATTCCCAGAATGTGACAAAAAAAAAAAAGAAAAGAAAACTTTAAACCTTGAATTTGAAAAAATGAATTGTGAAATTTCCCATGAAACTTGAAAAAAACCCTACTAAAACCTATAACGTATTAAATAAAGAGTATGATAATGGATAGTTAACGTAGGCACATGTTTTTGAGTGTTTTAAGCGTTTTCAGAATGACCTGGACGTTGAAGCCGATTCACGCAAGGGGCACACTTTCCCGTCAAAAACAGATGGCAATATCGAAAAAATCGGTAATCTGCTTCAATCTGACCGACGGTAAAGTATCTGTGTAATATCTGAGACTGTAAGAAATTACAAAGAACTCATACGACAAATTTTATATAATAAATGTAAAGGGGAGAAAAGTGTGTCCCAAAATGGTGCCTAAATTCTCCCGTTGGAACAACAAGAAGTTTACAAAAATATTTGTACTTACTCTGAATGCCATTGAAAAGGACCCAGACTTATTGAAAAATGTAATACAGTATGAGGAATCACAGTTTTTTTTACTTATGATCCAGAAACAAAGCGCCAATCCATGCCTTGGAAGAGTCAGTCCATCTTCCCCGAGAGCCAAAAAACTGGAATGAGCAAATGAAAATTCAAAGCAATGGTGATGGTTTTTTTTTCTACATTCATTGGATTATGTACTTTTATTGGGTTCCTGAGAGTCAAATTATTAATCAATATTTCTACCTTCACACTCTCATTGAACTCCGTGAAAGAATAAGGTAAAGATTACCCGATTAGTGGAGGGAAAATTAATTCCGCATTGTCTGTCAAAATGTATCTTGCCAATTACAGCATCCCTATGTTAGACCATCCACTTTATTCACCGGATCTTGTGTCTTTAATCTGTTCATTTAAGGTGAAATTCGTATTAAAAGGAACAAGATTTGAATCCCTAGAAGCTGTAAAAGAGAAAGTGGCATGAGTGCAGAAAGAGCTGACAGAAGAAGATTTCCAACACAATTTCGAACAATGCAAGATTTGCATGTAGGGTTGTAGGGATATTTGAGGGGAGTATACTGAAAGTGATAATAAGTAAATATGTATGAAATAAAAAACAAAATGTTTTATAACATCAGTCTCGTTATTTAATAGTCACACCTTGTACATAAAAAAAAACTTTTCAAAAAATACCGGAGTTGCCTTATTCCATTGTTAATAATTTTCTTTTTCTGAGATAAATTCTGATATTCAGCTTGTAATATTCATAGATTTTTATACAGAAGAAGGAAGAATTCGAAAGATTTCGAATAAAAACACATTTCATCAATAAATAATAATATTCATCAATATAATTGGGATTTCTTGTATAAACATTCGTATTGATCCTTAAACAATGCGTTTGAAATGGTAAATTGTCTAAGTGTCCAATAATAAATGTCCATTATACAAATAGCAATATTGTGCAATTACTTCATATCTCTGCATTTAAAACATTATGCCTATTTGTAAATAAAACATAAATTTCATAATACTAATAGAAAAAAATTTAAAGTTTAAATACTTAATTGATATCGTAAAAAAGAATTTTAGCAATTAAGAGAGAGAGAGAATACAGCTTTAAATGGGAAAAAAATTAGTGCATTGCAAAGCAGCGTAGGATCTACTTTTTCCCCATGATAAATAACGTTTAATATCGTAGAATTAAATCAGTCACATTCAGAGTATAGTGGATTAAGAAACTTCTATAATTCTATTTAATTGCTTTTTCAGAATAAAACTCTATGTATTACACTCTGGGATCGCTTATAACTCAATAACTCAAAATCAAAAGCATTTGGAGAAAGCCATTCTTAAATTAAAAAAAAAATGTTTCAAATTGCATTGTCTATGTTATTGATAACTCGAAATTTAAAGAAGCATTCAATAATGTAAATATAAATGACTTCTACTGTTTTATTATAATTATTATCAATTAAACATGCAATTTAGATTATTAGATATAAACTTTTAATAAATTATTCTTATCAAAATATTTTGTCCACTCCAGGTGATTTCACTTCAAAATATGTATTTTTTTTTTTTTGGATGGAAATCACCGTCAAAGCTTTTATCTTTGAACAAGATTTCAACAAGCATCGTTTAAGCATATGAATTAAAACTAATGGCCCCCACGTACTAGCTATTTGGATTTTATGAAAATACTGTTAATCCTATGGAATTTTAACTTTCCTCCTCAAACTTAGACTATTTTATTGATTTGAATGCAATA
>BMAW01081378.1:58935-69429 GCA_019974015.1 Nephila pilipes
AAATAGATATTAAACTTAAAAATGTTTTATAAATAAGAAATTGTTAAGATTATAAATGCCTAGGGATAGATAAAATATATTTCTTGTTCACTGTTTACATAAATTAATTTTAAACACATCGCAATAATACTCTTCATAAAATGTGAAATTTGATTTCAACAGTTACTCTTTCTGTAAGAAGAGAAGTACTTTATATATTTATCATTACTAACTTCTTTTGTACATGTACAGTTGCATTACAGATATAATATCAAAAAGGATTTATGAATGGATCCATTGCTTAATGATTTTGCTAAATTTCCGCACTTTACAAAACCATAAATCATTTATAATAGGAACACTGAGTAATTTTTATTCAAAAACTTTGTTTTATTCTTTCTATTCAATAACATGGACATTTTATAAAAAAAAAATTAAAATGTCCAAAAATTTAATAAAATTTTATTCCAATATTTTTATGTTGACTTTATATGATTTTAAAGTGAGGGAACCTATAACTATATGAAGGGTGGTTTCAATAAAATTACATTTGAAGATAAAAATGATTTTAGATCTTAAAGGACCTCGTCATCTCACACCTTAAAAAATTCGTTTCCCTCAATATATACTTCTTCATTACATATGTTACATATATTTCATGTCATGTTTCCCATTGAGTAAACACTCATACACTTAACGAAATAAATATAAAAATTAAACATTGCAAACAAATAAAAATGAATACAGATAAATGTGCCAATTTAAGTGAAAAAGAGGAACATTATGTAGTGTGATAATTTCCAAACGAAAGTAAAGTAAACGAAGAAATAAAACGACAACTACTAAATTTATTAAAAAAAGATAGGTAAACTGAAAATCTAGAAAAATCAGCAATTGCATAAAAAAGAGAGAAAGGCGTATAACATTGTATAGTAAATTTTGCAAAGGTTGAAAATTGTTAGATTAGGCTATTAGAAAATAAATAAATAAACTGACTCTAATCATTGAATTTTGTTTTAGTAAAACGTTTGTAAAACCAAATGTACTTGAACAATGAGCAACAAAAATCTAATTGATTCTAAAATCAGATAAGAATAAAACAACGAAGAAAACCAAGCATAAACTAAACATTTCTAAACATAAGACGAATGATGAAACCAAAATATTATACAAAAAGAAAATATAAGACACAGCAAAAATAAAAACTTACATATTAATAGCAGCACGTGTAGACATTGAGCAAACATGGTTAACAAATCCCCAAATCTAAAAATGAAATAGTTAGACAAAAAATAGAAACGGAATCAACCGAATAGTGTCAGAACTAAGCAAAAACTTGAATATAATTACAAAAGTTACAAGAAAAACATATCTTAAAGCAACACAAAAAGTAATTAAAAGGATAAAAAATGTTTAATAATATAAAATTTTCATAACATCATTTATGAAGGTTTAATATATATATATTTATATATATATATATATATATATATATATTAAACTAAGAATCAGAAAAATGGATCAAACTAAAATGCCTTATAAAAATTTTGTTTGTAATACTAAAAATTTGAATAAATTAAAATTGTTTTATTTTTAAAAAAAAATAATGAAGTGATACGCCTGTGCACATATAATATAGAAAATATTTTGATTATCTTACAGATTTGGAGGTAACGTGGTGTCCAAAATTGTTTACACTCAGTGATTTTTTTTTTTTTTTTTAGTTTTGTTTGCTTATAAAAAAATATTACATTTCACAAACTGAAATGTCGCATACATCATCTTGAATAAATTTTCATACAGAATTCAATACAAAAACTAACAATAAAATATTTTTTATGTAAAATAATTTGTAAGAGCTATAATCTAAGGAACAAACGCAGTTATGAAGTTGTTAGTAATATCTAACTTTTGTGGACAATCACTGTTCTTATTCTACCAACAAATCAAATGTCTACAATGATTTGTAATAATTTTAATATTTTAAAATTGTTTTTTTTTAAATGAATGGGATGACACACTTTTGCACATATAATATGGAAATTATTTAGGTAATTTTAAAGATTTACAGGTACAGTGGTGGCCAAAATTGTGGACACTTTTGGGAAATTTTTATGTTTTTTAATTTTGTATGCTTATAACAAATTGTTATGCTTCACAAACTGCAAAGTCAAATGCATCATTCTAAAGACAAATTCATACTATATGCAAAACAAAAAACAATTTTCAAAATAAAAAAAACTGTTGTGTTTAATCTAATCTAAGAAACAAACGCAGTTATGATGTAGTTTGTAATGTCTAACTTTCGTGGCCAATCACTTTGCTTGTTCTGGTAACAAATCACATGTCTACAATAGTTCGGGAACCAATCAAATGACTTCTTTAAACTACAAACATGATGCAAGTAGAAGCTGACATCATGTTCACAATTGAAACAACTATTATTGTGATTCATTATGTAGAAAGAAGATTGTTTCTTATGCAATAAAATTACAAATAGAAATTGTTGTACGAAATTTTAATATTTAGTCAAAATGAAATGATATCAAATAAAATAGTAGATTGAAAACCTAGATAGAGATTTAAGATTATTGTGTTACGAGAAAGAGGTATTTCTTATGCTGAAAATGCAAGACAGATGGGTGGTTTAGTGGCTACATCTGGAATCCGAAAATTTTATTTAAGTTATCAAGAGACAGATTCCGTAAAAAAGATAGAAGGAAAAGGCCGAAAAAGATGCACCACATCTGTTGATGACAGAAGAATAAAGTGTCTAGTTCTCCAAGATAGATGATTGTCATAAGCAGCCATCAGAAGTTATCTGAATCATGCTGGTGTTTCTTTAGGTTTAAAAACAATCAGAAAATTAACAGATATTGGGATAAGAAGTAGAATTTCAAGAAAAAAATCCTTATCTTAATTTGCAGCAGCGCAGAAAAAGATATCAGAGGGCAAAAGAACACAGTAATTGAACAGATGATCAGTGGTCACAAGTTTTATGGAGCGATGAAACTAAGATATCGATATTCGATAGTGATAGACGTAATATGTAAGACGTAGAATAGGAGAAGAGACATTCTGACTGCAATCAGGCATCTGGGAAGAACTCACTTTCTTTTACGATTTGATCATGCATGTCAGCAGATGGTATAGCTCGCATTCATGTCACAAAGGATACTGAATGCCAGAATATACAATGACTCTATTATGGAATCAAAACTTTTACCTTCCATCAGGGATTTCTTTCTCAAGAATACTTCATTTATTTTTCATCAACGATTCTGCACTCTGTCAAACAGTAAAATTATTCATAGAGTGGTATAGTACAAAGAGCATTTAATTGTTGTCCTGCCAAGAAACTGTCCTGACCTATATCAAATCGAACACTTGTGGCAAATTTGAAAACTCTTGTCCGAATGAGGCGCCCATCAAATAAAAAGGAATTAATTGAAGCTATAATTGTTTCCTGGCATCATGTAATAACATAGAAAGAGCTTCAAACTATCGTCAGCTCAATGAAACATCCATGTGAAGCTGTAATAAAAAATAAAGAACACCTTACTAAGTATTGCTAACTCACTGGAATCATCAGTATCTAATGTATATCCATAATTATTGCAGAGTAATGTCTTTTGTCTTACAAATATTTGAATTTTGGTTTTTAAATTGAATTCAGTGTTAAATTCTCTATAAAAAGATATACACAGCTATTCTCTATAAAAGTAACTATATGTGACTTTTATTCATCTTAATATTTCGTATGTTTAAAATTTTTAAATTTCTTTTAACTCGAATGGCTTTGATTATTCATTTGCATCTTAACAGTTATTTCAGATAATTTTGTAACATTTGTAATTTAATATTTGTAATACTCTTACATTAATTTTGGTTTCTAATTACCTTGTAAGTTAGTATGGTTTTATTTACAAGTTTCTATTTATACTCGTATTTTGTATATTTCAGAAGCTCCTATCTGAAAATGAAATTTTTATCACACTGAGCAATGTATTTTCAAAACTATATAAAAGTCCTCAGAAAAATTGTGTAGTTATATCATCATTTTTTTTAAACTTTTATATAAAATCAATATATTTTGTGCATACTTAATCAGTTCAGTGATTAGTATGTATTAAACATGTTCAGCGATTAGTATGTATAAAAATTTGAGCAATTTTAATACCGAAAATTTGGTAAATTTTACAAAAATGAAAACTACTTTACTGATGATTAAAATTGTAACACCAGGAAGAATGATCTTAAAAATCTCAAAAACGTATATTGGAATAAGGGGTTACTATATGCATATTATTAGTATATCAGCACATTTATATACAGCAGAAGGGAGAAAAGACATTTGAAGTACTGTATAGAAGAAAAGTTGTGCTGTGGATTTCTCATTCGGAAAGTTCTTTGTAAGGTTAGAAATTACTCAGAATATCGTACAATGCTCTGTTAAGAAGGAAAAATGCTTACCAACAAGTGTCGGAATTCGACACTGGCAAGATCGTTGCCTATTGAGAGTGTGGATTATTGTTTCGTAATATTACCCGTCGCCCTGATAGAATTACATCCATTGTCAAGCGAATTTGGAATTCATGGGTTGCTGAGGGGCATGCAGGATCTACAGGTTTTCATATGACGAACATCTGAGAGGCATATTGTTTTATCAGCTCTACAAAGTCGGACAACTACTTCACGGACCATTAGTCAGGACATGGGCGTGTTAGTAGCACGCTAAGTTTCCTCTCGTACGATACGAAAATGTTTGCAGCAGCGCTGACTGTTGGCAAGGTGAGCATTACTTCGGCTTCCCTAGACAATACAACGTAGACAGAAACGACAACACTGGTGCGCTAAATACAGGAGTGACAAATCTAGATACAGGAGTGGCGCAATGTCATCTTTTCAGAGAGTCCCAGTTCAGCGTACAGTACTCTGATGGCCGCATATGGGTCTGGAGGACCTCTCGTCACCTGCTCGCACTCGATATTTGCATAGAGTGAGGTACCTGGTGTGATAGTGTTGGTCAGCCATTGAACACACGACACGCATATCTCTAGTTTGAATCGATGATATTTTGAATGCTGATTGATAAATTTCTGACATCATACGTCCAGTTGTTGTGGCCTGAATTCTAGGCCTGTCAAAACTCTATTTTACAACAAAATAATGCAACACCACAGGTTGCACGTCGTGTTCTGACCTTCTTCGATACACCAGTTATTCAATTGTTGTCATGGCCACCGAGGACTTCTGATCAGCCACCATTTGAAAACATCTAGTCATGGGTTGCTGAGAGACATTCACCCTTCTCCATCACCCCTCTCCAAATAATATGGTTGATTAAGGGTGGCATATTCATAACCCTTTCGCTACTGGAGGGAGAAAAAAGAAGGGCTTCTCTGGGTCCGCGGCATCTTACCGCGGAGTGTTACGCTGTGCCCAGACTATTTTAGATATTAAGCCTAATCCGTGAAAAAAATTCCTCTAAAATTGGCTATTTATTAAAATATTTTGGTATTTACATGTATTATTTAAAATGCATTAAACTTAATATATACAAAAGAAAGAAGGATTTAATCGAAAATTGAACGTTTTATACAATAAATTACATAAAAAATCATACTTTTAAGAAAATACAAAATATATTTACATATGTTACATAAATTTCATGGTGCAATGATGTACAATTATATGAAATATATAGATATAAAATGTAAGTCTTATTTTGCTGTATGATATATTTATAAAAAAAATAATGCATAGTACAACGTCACATGTCTTACACACATATTTTGACGCTTCACGCAAGATTTTGAGCAAAGAGCACATCTTAGTTCTTTTTTTTTTTTTTACTTTAATGTCTATGTACAGGTTTGGATTATTTTCTCTAACATTACTGTCAGATTCATTTATTATTTCTAAAATCTCAGTATCAGATAAATACTTCCTTTTCGTCATGACTGTCACTATAAATAAAAACCGCAATGAAACGAACAGGTGAGAACATCTGCTACCAAAAGCCCTAACCCCCATAAAGGGTCATAAATTCTTCTTGGAACTTCTAAGAAGGAAGTAAGAAAGAAAAAGTCAAACCGAAAGCAAGTACACCCTTTAAATCATGTCATTACATTTAAAGAGCTGCGTCGCAGCACTTGCTTTTAACAATAACCCCCCGGTAGCCAGAAGTGAAATCCAAGCCCATATCACCAAGGTAAACATTCTACATAACCTATCTATATAGATTTCACGGTATTGTAACGCCATAAAGTAACATTAAAAAATGAAATAAAACCTTCTCAACAAGCGTATCTCTATTGATACGTTGGGCCGTAGATTACTCTCACGGAGCGTATCGCCCGTGATACGCTGGGCTTAGGAGAACCAATACGAGTTTTTCGCCTGTAATACGTTGGGAGACAACGGGTTAAAGCAGCATGGATTGAGTTGTTCTTTTCTGTCCTCCATGCGCCAATGTACTCCATGCCCAAACGGGTAAGGGCGTATCTTAACTGCTACGGGTGGCAGTTGTTTCTACTGATTTTCCACCCCTGTAAAACACCAAACACCTTACAAATTTAATCATTTTGTCTTCCTGGCATACTTTATAAGTACAATAAATATATTTTTTTGTATCCACTTTCCTTCATTTTATTACAATTTTAATCGTGAGCAGTTTATAATAATTGCTCAATATTTTTTTAGCTAAATTATATTTTTAATAATTCATTTTAAATCTCTGAAATATGATGCATAAATTTAAAACTCTGAAACAAAATCATTTTCATGCTTGCGGGTGTATATAAAACTCATTAAGTATACGAAACGAAGTGTTATCATTAGGATCTATTTAACAAATTATTAAAAACATTTTATGAACAATTAAAATTAATTTATCGAAGAACAAAGTAAAATTTGTCACCTGCAAAATTAGTATGATTTCATTGAAATGTTAAGAAAAAATATGAATCCTTCAAGAACTGGGACTACATGAATGATTTATTGTGTTCAATATTTGTATGACGCTTTAGTCTAAATAAGTTAATCTAACAGTTGTTTGGAAGAAGTTTAATTAATTTTCTTTTTCAAGTGAATGACGCTAAATAAATATTCTAGGATATTTTGACTTTTACTTACCTAGAGAGAACGCAGATTCCATTCCAGTGGGTTTAAATTTCAAAACGAGGGTTTTTGTTTGGTATGAAATTTACTGATTAGTCTTTTGTATACAGCTCAAGGTACCGTTTTAAAGATTCAAATTCAATTAAATAAAATAATTTTTGAAGCAGTAGCAAAAAAGATGGTACTTTTTCTCTTTGTTTCTTAATGAGTATTTCTAAACTTCCTATAACATTGTTGTCCTCCCGTTGGCGTGGTGTGGTTGTTAGGAGAGGGGGTGCCAGCTCAGGTGTTGTCCTTGTCACTTGACCGTGGTTCAAAATTACGAGGTCCGTCGCCAATAGCCCTCGTGTTGCCTCTAGTGCGACGGTAATAAAAACTAAACTAAACCTATAACATTGTAAGAATTCTGTAATAATATTCAAAGATTTATTTACGAAGAATTAAGTTTCATATGTATTGAGTTTTATGTATACTTCCGATTTCTAGAGAAGGTGTATATATAAGATATCCTTTTGTTAAAAAAAAAAAGAACAAGATCGGTTAAATTTCAGAAGTACTTTAAATTTTCAAAACTTTTGTAGAAATTATGAAAGCGCAAATGTTTTGTTTTTTATTCAAATATATTTGATGCAAAATTTTTTTTTTTTTTTTTTTTTTTTTTTGATGAAATTGATTTTCGATTATTTTATGTAGGCATACATTTCAAAATGAAGCAAAATATTTATGCTCTTAATGATTTAAAGAATAGAAGATTCTGTCAATATTTCAAAATGAATTATGATCCGACAAAATGGGAATGACATTATTTTAATTAAACTTTCTACACATCATATCAAGATAAGCAAATAAAACCATCAGTTTTCATTAAATTATAATACAATCAGTGGAAGCGATGAAAAGTAGTTTTTAGATGCAAAAAATTTAAATCTTATAAAAGGTATAAAAAAATAATTTCAGGGAACCAAAAACTTATTATATTTTAAGACGTTATTTTTTTTCTTCCAAATATGATTAATTTCTTTTAAGTATTCGAAATTACTAATACCATTGAATATTTAAACAAAAGTTCTGCATTATGCAACACTCGTCAGTATTATAAAGTTAATGCTTAAAATAGATGTTTCTTTTTCTTATACTTAAAAATAAACTATGATAATTTTTTTTTGTTTGTTCATTATTTATTTCAACACATTTCTTTGGATGCAAACGCTTTTCATTAACAAGATCAACCAGAATTTATTCTTTTTTTACATTTTATGTGAAAATAATCAAACTATGAATGTATTGAACAAAGCTCTATGTCTTTAGCAAATTCCAAATGGATTTCTTCATTCGATTATTTAATTCTTCTTTCACCAAAAGATCTTAATGGCTTCTTAAAATTTCTTTATATGAAATAATAATTTAACTATATATAAGTATTTATTCGTGGAAAAAATAAAATTGTATGCATATCCATAAAAGAGACAAGCAGTGATGGAGGTTGTATGACGCTCGTTTATAGATATCGAGTCCCCGGACTCAAAACCCAGTTTAGGGCAAATTTAAAAAAATCTCTGTTGTTGTTATGATTCTAAAAACCTTCTTGGATATTCTTTATGTTTCCAGAGCAATGTTCGGAAATTTTAAACTATAGTATATTTTAATATGTATTCTCTATCTAAGAAAGAAAAAGCAACCAAATTCAGCAGCTCCCAGTTTATTAATAAACCACATTCTACACACACATTAATAAACACACATTAATACACACATTAATAAACCACATCTACTCGGCAGTATTACTCAAATCACTTTACCTGTTTTTGTTATTAATTAAAAATGGACTTTACAAAATTCTCCATTTTTTTCTTGAAAATAAGTAAACAATATATATATATATATATTGTTTACTTATATATATATATATATTGTTTACTTATTTTTTACTTTTTACTTATTTCAATAGATATTCAAGATTTAATTAAGGTTCTTGCAATTTTATACAAGAAATATCATTTTAATCAAACAATAAAACAGGAAAAATTCAATACTCTCGTTAAACTTGTATTACAAGAGAATTTTATAGTTTTTGGTCAAAATATCTATAAACAAATTCAGGGTCTCCCTCAGGGTGGTCCAGCTAGTAATTGTCTGGCCAATTTTTATTTACATTTTTATGAATTACAACAGATTGACAATGATTCTTACTTTCTTTTTCGTTACATAGATGATCTAATTATTTTAGGTAAAACTGAGGATTTTAAACCAAATATTTCATTTTACCCTAATTACCTCAAATTATTAAAAACTAATCTTAATTCAAATACAGTAGAATTTTTAGATCTCGATTTGCAAATAATTGACAATAGACTTATTAGTAATATTTTTGATAAAAGAGAGAGATTCGAATTCCATGTAATTAGAATACCTTTTTGGAACAGTAATCTACACAGATCCATTTATAGGAATATTTTATTGGGCTTTTTATTACGTAATAACAAATTAACCACGCATAAAATAGACAAATTTAATAACATTAAAAAATTCTTCAACAACTGTTTGGATCATGATTATCCAATAAATTTCTTAAATACTTATATACATCACAAATATATTAAACATCTTTGCGAATCATGATCCAATTTCAAATCCACCACACAACAATAGGTCCACAAAGTCGGCTTGTTAGTGGTCTAGCCGTGAAGAATTTATTATTTTTTTACATTTACACAGCTTACATTTTTACTCACTCTCTGGACCGTTATACTCCTTCACCATACTACTTATTACCAACCAATTGTTTGCATCTTATTACATTTTATTACCAATCAAACAATGACTTAAATCTTTTTTCAATTTATATGGTGATGATGTGTTATATTTTTTCATTTTGAGTATGTGATATACATCTTGAAGCTTAAAGAAAATTCCGTCTTACTACTCACATATTTGAATCTTCATTTCTTTGAATTTTGTAAGTAATTTTTATATTTTGATTTGTTGATAATTTTTAGAATGATAGATTTTATTTTGTAAATTTTATCGTTGAAATTTTTTTTTTTTTTGCATTTTTTAATCTTTGAACTCTTTTGTAATTTGGATTTCCCAATTCAGCCTACAGGGAATTATAGATTTTATTTTTGTAGATTTTATCGCTGAATTTGTTTGCATCTTTTAATCATGAACTCTTTTGCAATTTGGATTTCCTAATTCAGCCTACCAAGTCGCAAAGGGGGAAGGTTGGTACCATTGAACTAGTTTAACCCCGCTTAATCGGTCCTCAGCCCGATATTGCTTTTTGACTTGCTGGGTTCCATATTTTCATTTATTTTTCTTTCACTGTTACATTTCTTTCTGGTTTTTTGTCTTTTTAAGTGTTTTAATTTATTTTTTCATAGATTTTCAGTATAT